>JAMKCH010022481.1:0-32448 GCA_023653785.1 Ophioderma brevispina | reverse complement strand
CAAAGAGACGTTATCGTATCCTGGGAAATCGTGAAAATCAGATCAGATTAGTTCCCTGTAGTTGCCTACGTTAATCACCAAGGAGGAACAAGAGTAACCTCATGTGTACTATGATTTTCTGCCACCTCACTTGGTGCCACAATCATTTTATTACCCTGAAGGCGGAACACTCCTGGAGTGTCAACTATTTCTGAGAACAGTTTTTTCCAGGGGAACGTCAGCCAAAATGATAGCTTACTCAAAATCTACTGTGGGAGTGGCCTTTTCACAACAGTCCATATTTACCAATGATTTTTCAGATTACATAACACAGGCCATAGTCCGATCGGTTTTGCAAGCATGACTATTTCTAACTTCCAACATACTGAAAGTATTAAAATGTGTCTGGCGGACGGAAAGCTTGGGTGAGAGACTGCTTTATTATAAGTGGGGTCAATCTGATTGCTAAAGTTCGGGCATTCTTTTCTTTCTGGGCAAAGCCTGTAGCACTCAAGAGGTCCTGCAGGATGCTGCTTATAGCCCCTTTTTTGGTCCGTATGGTTTGGATTTTAAGGCTGTTCAGTAGTAGAGGATCATCCCATCCGAGACGGATTCCTGTAAGGGCAAACCTTCCTGGTATAGAAAATCGATAGAGTGATGCTTCTAGATAAAATCTCTATATTTTGACTGTGTAGCCTTTCTCAGCTCGCCTTCTAATGCAATGTTTTTCTGTAGAAGCTGCCTCCTTGCAGCAGATGCTAGAAGGAAGTCACCCTCCATTATCTACTATAGTGGACTTTCTACCGCTTCGACGTCTGGTGAAGAAATTCTAAGTTGATCCACTTACAGCTTCTGTTGGCGACATGACTAAATCGGACTCGGCTCTAGCGTGTACATCTCCTTCTGGCTCGAATCATCGTGTACATCACCCGCTGGCAAAACAATTATATGACATGAGGGCGCTATGTATGTTTGAGAACAGACACAAAGAAGCTATCTTATTGTCTATTTTGAGAATCCATATAACAACCGCCCCGGCATTTGCTTTGTCGGCATTTCAACTTGTTTTAGGGTCGTACAGTCGCCACCTTTAATGCACGTACTCGGAGTCGATGCAACCGTTTCCCCTTCTGCTCTGCGGAAATGGTAAAGTATTTCTGGATTGATACTATCCAAAACACAGTCACTCGTTTATAAACCTCGGCCTACAGTTCTTCCTCCAGAGCTTCCTAGCGTTACTCGTGATCCTGAGAATAACCATCGTGTCCAGTCGGAGCAACTCGAGATTTTTACCCTCCTCTACTAGACCTTCTTAAGAAAATCTATGGATTCCCATTTCTGACCAACGTTTACTTTTCATCACTGTACCTTAAACCTGCAGCAAAGCACACATTATCACGCCTGGTCACTTCCTCGTCACTCCTGCGCTTTTAAAGTGAAAGCCTCGTCACTGTCCGGTAAACTCGCCATTAACCTGCATGGCCTTATGACATTTGAAGTTAGGCAACATCTCAGGTTTTTCACTTAGGAGTTAACATTACTGGCATTATGGAAGCAGCAGGATGGAGAACGCATACAACGTTCCAGAATGTTTGTATGAAAGACGTCCTTACTAGTTTTTAAATTGTGACCAAAACAATCCTGTCAGCAAGCAGCCAAGTGGGGTAAAGAGGAGGATGCTAAGCCATCATTACCAATATGCTCATAAGGTAAGGAATGCCGGTTATATTTTATACATTGTCTATCTTCGACATAGAGGTGCTATATGCTATCCTGATATATTTAATAATGGATGTACATTGGGGCAAAATTATTTCAGGCTTCCATAGAATTCACATGGCGTGAAACCCCGTAGCAACTGCGACTAAACCCAGGCCCCACTTCCTCACCTAGTGACCAGTGTGGCAGTCAGCCCTAGTTGGATCATTTCGTAATGTATAAAATGATAAAATAGAATATACTCCCAAAGTTGTGAGATTGTTCCATTTTTCCATTGTATACTTACGAATGATCCAACTAGTAACCCTCATCCAGAGGCCCTTCTCCCCTCAAGTGGAGCCTTGGGAATGTACACAAAATGAGCAAGATCAATGGATTGCCAGTGGCAATAGTGATGGGCGTACCATTGCTAGCGTGGGACCGCACTAGGCATGGGCCACCCGAAATTTTTAAAATGTGGCATAAGGGGTGTCTGATGGCTGTTTTGAGCACAAAAATGTCACTATTGTTGGATCATTTCGTAAGTATAATCCTGTATAAAATAACAATCTCACAACTTTGGTGATATAATTTGTACCTTTTAATGCAAAGCTCACTTAAATGCAAATGCTAGTTGGTTACATCAGGCAGAAGAAGTGTAAATGTGACTTGATCAAGAAAATGAGTCTTTTTTGTCTCTGATTGATTTTGAGAAATGGCTAAAAGAGGTGTGTAATTCTTAAGCTTTTCGTTGGTTAGAAAAGTCAAGGAATCAACGTATCTATGAACCAAATGTGTAGTTAATCAAATGTATCACTTTTGATGGGGAAAGTAGTACAAATTAAAAATCACATTGATGGTTACCGACAATAACTCATTTCCCTTGACCATGTCACAGATACAAAAATGTTACAAAGCAGAGAATATTCACAATACAATTCCCAAGCTGATGTTCAAAACGAAGTATTCAAATCTTCAAGGCACGTATATGTAATTACAGCAGTCAATAACTGGAATACAAGAGCAAAGCAGATCTGTGTAAAACACATCCAATGCCACATACCATGTCAACACTTTTCATATATGGGGAAGCTGATTAACCGCAAATGTCATTCTCCAAACTTTGTGGCTATTTAGGAAAACTCAAACATATTCATAATCTAAATTGGCCATCAAATACTGCTTTCCGAGTAGAGGGTGTATATACTCAAGACTGCTGGTTCAATATAAGAGAGAGAGAGAGTCAATTTTTTTTAATACTTTGTACTACATCAAAAGGTCCAAAAGACACAGGCAAGCCTTCTGGTATAGAAAGTGGCGAGTTTTATATCAATATCTGTCCTGATCCAGAAAATTGGTGTGTTTATACAAATGTCTGTCAAAGTGGACCCCCCAAGAAATCATGCAAGGGGACAATACTAAGCATGTGAATTTCCTTTGGTTCACACTTTAACCTCCTCTTTTTCAAACTTATGTCCTTGCAGGGTTCCTTAAGACTTTCTTCACAATTCAGGCACAACCCACTTATCTTTTTACGCCTTGACAACAATGAACACTCTTGAAACATATATAGCGCTGTTTATTCCCTCTGAAAGGAGACTAATTTTATACCTGGGTTAAACCAGGGTTAGTCCTACATGTGTGGACCTTTTTTTTCATTCCAACATGCTCTAAAAATGTGCTGTAATGTTTGAAAAAAAATTCCTTAATGGTGGGCCGGTTCCACAAGCCCAATCCATGAGTAATTTATCACCTGTTTTCATTTAACTTTTCACATCAAAAGGTCCACTCTTGTAGATAACCCTCATTTAAACCTCAGGTCCTAAAGTTAACCTCCCTTTCAGAATACCAGCCTAAGAGAACCTCTTGATTCTTGAATATTATATAATAACACCTTGTTTGCATCTGGTTACATAAATTTGGCATGTAGTTTTTTCTACTTTTAACAATCAAGACCTAAGATGAACAAAATAGAGCTGCAACATGTTGCATGCAGCCCAATGAAGATAAAGTAGTCAATAAGCAAGCAAGTTAGCAGCCAGCAAGCAAGCAGAGAAAGCAAGTAAGCAAGCGAGCAAGCAAGCCAACATACCTGTCTGTGTGAATCTCGGTCTACCTCAGTAGTGTCATCTTCTTTAATCATCACCCTGCCAGTATTAATAATGTATATACATGCTATATTCACACTCACTCAACTAAGTTTTTTATTTTGCCTCATGCAAGCAAAGAGCAAGACAACTTAAAGGAACTATGTCACGGGGGGGATGATTCTAATATTTGGAAACTTTGGGGTATGGATGGAAAAGCTTCGTAACGTAGATTTCACATACAAATCAAAATATTGAAAATTGTCCACATTTGGTTGGTATTTTGCCCTTTTAATTTCCCCCTCAATAGCTTATACTCGAACAACGATCCAACAGATCCACATCGCAGGCAAATGGTGAGTCAAAGTGATGACCATCATAATTGTAACGTGTTGTGACCATCATCTCGCAGTGTTGCCACTTCCGTAATATTAAACACAACGAAATGAACAAAATATGTCCATTCTGTACTTTTTTTCTAATTATTTATTAACTTTCATTAATCCATCAATATTACAGTGTCAGCAATAACAATTCGAGTCAACACGATGTTTTGGTCATCACTTGACGTCACGAGGAGAGCAAAATTAGGCGCTTTTGATCAATAATCTGTCGAAAAATCCGCCCTTTTTCTTCGTATTTCAAAAAAAGCAAAAATTAAAATGGCCTCTATTTGTTAATTTGTTACCTCAATTTATTATTATGTTTTCGGGAATTTGTGATGTCTGTACATATATTTTATGATGTAATCCACTGAGCTGACAAAATTCTGACATATTTTCCTTTAAGAGAACATTTTAATTTCTAAAGACGAAAGTCTTAAGGGGTTCAAAATATTTTAAGTTAAGGTTGGTCTTAAGGGCTTAAAATATTTAAGCTTGAAATTAAAGCATTTGAGGTATAGATTTTTAATGTTTTTTTTCCAAGAACACAGGCAAAAAATTCTTTTGGGTAGTAATGTAATCTTGCATGAAAAATGATTCAATAATTTAAAGCAACTATCAGCAGTGTTCTGTGCCCACTTTTTTGCATTATCTGCTTCAAATATTGGAGTTTGGATCCTCTGAAACTGTACGCTACAATGTTCAAGTATTATTTTCAATTAATTTTAGTTAAAGTTGAACACAAATTTCAGCAATTTCCCCGTGAACCCTTAAATAAGATAGCTACAAGTACACACGGATTGACCTGACAGTGCGAAGGAAACACATGGTGCTACCAAGTTTCAACGTCACTTACAAAACACCGAACAATTCAACCCCTAAGAGCCATCAGTCAGCCAGGACTTGTAATCTTTTAACTTCAGGAAACTTACTTAGAATATTGTTTACTATTTTGTACACAATTTCTTTTGAATAATTATAAATGTTTATATTAAAGGGCATAATTATAAGACGCTAGTAGTAATTTGTTCCAAATTACAATGTCTAAATGTACTGACTGGCAGCGACAGCAAAATTGCTTAAAAAATGAAATACCCAAATTTCATTTTAGACAAATATTCAGAACTCAGAAATAAATAGAAAATCATTATGTATGTCTATGTATGTCTGTCTGTCTGGCTGTGCTAACTGAGGTATACTGGTGTCTTCTTCTTTGCGTATCCACAAGTCATTGGTAATGGCTTGTGGTGGTGTCAGGATTTATTCAACTGAGTATGCTGAACCGGGGCCGCGTGTATCTATGATGCGGACGCTCCTAACATGGCCCGCTTTGAGGCTGGGGTGGATTGGGAACAGTCAGGGGTTTTAACCCTACTCTTATTCGACACTGACTGCGATGTACATGTACAGTTGTGACTCTCTGTACATGGGACCGACGGCTTAACGTCCCATCCGAATGACGGGATGCTTTCATGATCCATTTGCCCAATTCCAAGTGAACCATGGAGGAGAGCGGTATTCTGTATTTAATCAATAGCTGGTATACAGATCAAATCCAGAATTGATAGGATCCGAATAACTCCCAGCAAGTGACCCCACTGGGGTTTGAATCCAGGAATTTTGTAAAATGTGCCACAGGCAAGCACACTACCGCTAGGCCACGCTCTCCAACCTACTTGTGTGATATTTCTTTAACTTGTTATTCCATGCTTGTCTAAACGTTGCTACTTGTGTCTAATTCAAGAAAAGTAAGTAAGATACCTCCGTTAACTAGTTTGTCAGTCAGTCAGTCAGTCGTCAGTCAGTCAGTCATCGTCTGTCTGTCGTCTGTTTGTATATTTTTCTACCAAATATATTTTCTTGGCACTCTGTATTTGAAATTCCTGCAGCATTAACTGTCAAAAATCTTGAAAAGAAACAAAACTTTTTTTTAAATTTAGAGCACAGCAATTTAGTAGTTGTGTTTGCAAGAAAATTTTATGCAAAAAACAAGACGAGAGCAAAAAATAAAAAGGAAAATGTGAAATCAGCAAAATAGAGAAAAAAGAACATGATTCAGAATCATTGTTAATACCTTCTTACACACACTTCCTGAACCTTAGAATATTATTTGTAATCGTAAAATATGGCTATTTGATATTGAAATATTGGTACTACTTTATATAATTTTCAATAACACAGCAAATTGTCATTCCCTTCCTGTTAGGAATGATATTATTAGCTTGGAACTTATTCAAATGCTCCTCCTGCAATGATGTTAGTTATATAACTAACATCCAAAAACAATAATGGGGAACAATAACTTACATTATACACTTCGCAAATACTCTGTATCATTTGCTTTAGTCCGCTTAATGGAATAAGCACATGATACAAAGTAGGTGCGAAGGGTATTAATGTCATTATGCACAATTTACAATTCGCTGAAGTAAATATCAGTTACCATACAATGCGTGTCTAGAAAAACGGTCCCCCCCCCCCCCCCCCCCAAGAAGCATACAGCATACAGTATGTCTCAGGAAAAAAAATTAACATTTTTGAACCTTTTTTTAAAACATGAAGAATACATTTTTTAGTGCAAAATATAAAAATACTGAAATAATAAAAATATTAAAAATATTGGAATATTTTTGATTAAAAGTTCAATTTTATTATAGATTGCAATGTAGCACATGCCATGTACCTAAAACACATGGACACGATAAGCCAATTGGATTGGTCAATAACAGAGTTATATTATGTAGTAGCCAATCAGAATGGACTGGTAAGAAACAGCTTGCAATAAAGGTTATAGCATGTAAGATCCACTCAGTGACCATATAATGTATATGCCTTTTCGGTTGTAAACACCCCCCAAACACGTACCGTAACCCTCCATTGACCAAAAACCAATAATAATGGTCTGAATTTCTCGATGAAGACTAGAAATTAGAGTTTCCTACAGCATATGTCAATCAAAAAATTGATAGACTGCCGGTAAGCAACAAACAGAAATGTAAAACTATTCCCATTTTAATAGAATTTTAAAATGGGGAATCATCATTTTTAAGTTATAAAGACCCAAAAAAGTAACGCAGAATGTCTAAAATTACCCCCATAGGTTACAAACCATTGCTCTTGCACGAAAACATAAAATTATATCAATAGTTCGTTTTCTTCCGTAAAATTGGATACCCTCTTCTTTCCATTGCGATCAATATTGCCAACACAATACCCATTATAATAAAATCTCTCCCTTTTTAAAAGTTGCAATAAATAAGGTATAGCCCATAATGATTGCATTTCAGTGAACAACCGCATATTGTCCCGTGAAGTGTGTGTCAATAATGCATGTTGTGTATTGTAACCTTGTAATAATGTCTTCAGTTGCAACTGTGAAAATGTGACACATTTCGTTTAAAATGGGCATTGGGTTGGCGATATGATCACAATGGAGCAAGACAGGTGTCAATATTTGCAGAACAAACATGACTATTGATATCATTTATATTTGTGCATAGACCAATGGATTGTAACTTATGGGGTTTGACATGCTGCGTTACTTTTTTTTTTGGGGGGCATTACTATGGTTCTCTATAATTTGCGTGGTACAATAATATTATGTGTCTTGATATTGCTAAACTCTTAAATGTCAAAATACTAGATCTAATATCTCTGTGAAATTTGGCTTATGTGGCATCTGAAGGATGGTGTGGTAACCAGATCAATTTTTTGCGAGTATAGCGTAAGTTGATCTGGGAGTCAAGATTTTGAACTTTCAAGAAATCATTTCAAGTATTCTATGCGAGTCTACATGAAAAGTTTGGCTTCCACCAGCTGTAATAAATCACAAAACTCCAAACAATCGACTGATGAAAAATCAACCTTAAAATCAATACCGAACTAACAATGTTTAATATACACAAACACTGACCAATGAATTACTCATGGAAAATCAACTGATGTCAACCTCTAACAACTTACACTTTCACGATAGGTTCTTCCTAGTACAGCATGACATTCAAGTTTCTTTCTCAAACTTGCAAGGCAATCAAAATTGGACTCAAAGATAATCATGAAAGATCTCGATATTGGATTAAATAACAAACTAACAAGTTATTACTCAAATTCCCCCCAATAAAGTGATAATAGAAGAATGAGTAAAAAGGACTATAGATTTACATACTGAGGGTCAGGTGGGATATCCCAAAAGTATGAGGAGTCTTTGGATGTCAGGGCCATACCACAAGTCTACGTATAATGCCTATAATACAATAAATCAATAACTCCCCATGTAATTCCACAGACCTTTTAGCCTCATGAGGGTTCTGGTGCCTCCATCTTGATTTCATCTCCATCACCAGCAGTTCCG
The DNA here is from genome assembly GCA_023653785.1 of Ophioderma brevispina. Classification (NCBI taxonomy): domain Eukaryota; kingdom Metazoa; phylum Echinodermata; class Ophiuroidea; order Amphilepidida; family Ophiodermatidae; genus Ophioderma; species Ophioderma brevispina. Next base: position 23,950 of record JAMKCH010022481.1, on the reverse strand, counting down.
ATTCATCTTGGACTTCAGCAGTAGCCGCCCCTTGCTGCTTTGATTTCTTCTGCTCAAAACAATCGGGACACAAAGACAATTGATCACTACTTAGAGTTGGAAACTGGCCAGATGATGTGGGGATGGGAGGAGATACATGGGTTACCAGGATGTGCAAATTATGCATCCAGTGGGAGAAAGCAATCATTCAAAACAGTGAGAAATAGTGGTAAGATGCAGAGATGTATTACCAAGAATGCACAGGCCCATTTTACGTCATTATATAAATTAAGGAAAATGTCATATAAATAAAGTGTTTGGTGATAAACATGTACTTCAATGTTAAAGTACTAGCACACTTCACAATGAATTGTGCTATTGAGGCAAATCATTATCAATAGAGTAGAATTTTTAATTTTGATTTTATTTGGGACAAGGTCCTGGAAAATCAACAGGAGCTATTTCCATTGGGGTCAATTTTACCGGGATGGAATTGGGACAACCAGGGGACACACCCTACTCTTTTTGCACGAACTATGATGTGATGACACAGGTACGACCTCTCGGTACATGGGATGACGGCTTAACATCCCCTTCGAAGGGATATATTATGGTTCATTTGGGGAGAGGAATTCCAGTTTCACTCAATAGTTGCTGTACAGATTAAATCCAGAAATTAAAAAATCCCTGCAAGTGTCCCACCAAGTGGCCCACCAGGAATTGAACCGGGACCTTTAGCACAAAGGGCTAACACCCTAACCAGGGGGCCACGCTCTCCCATTTAGTGACGGACACAAAGAGCTTCCAATTTACTCTGGATGGCTTGGAGAGAGGCAAGCAAGGTGAAGTGCTTTGCCACACTGTTGCAATCACCTGCCCAAATACTGGAAATCTACCACAAAACACTGTGCTATCGACCTAAAGACAGAGATATAACTTTACACCAGATTATGTAACTTTACCAACACATGTCGATGTAGCCCCTTTCCAAACTTTGATGGATAGAGTAGTAGCATTATATGCCTACACAAGCCAAGCAGACAATTCCCAAACCAGGTTTAATTTTATAATATATATTAACCCTAACCAGCACCGGGTCGTTTTGCGGCGACGCCCAAATGAAGAAAGCATCTATTTTTTATTTTTAACGGCCCAGATGCAACGAGAGCCAAAGTTGCGTTGCATGTGCATCTCGGCCGTTTTCCCGGCAACAAGGAATAAGTAGCGTAAAGTCAATAACGGCCCAGATGCAACGAAAAACATCGCGCCATTTTCCGGAAGACGGCCCAATGCACAACGAAAAAATAGCTCATCTTCCCGGAAGACGGCACAGATGCAACGAAAAACATCGCGCCAGTTACCGGAAAGACGTCCCAGAGTCACCGCGAAACATCGCGTGAAAATGCAAATAAAAAACAGGGTAAATAACCCACTAAATAAAAAATAAATAAAGAAATAAATAATGGAGGCGTACTGCACATGATCTGCATGAAAATTTGTAGATTATTAGTTCGCCAGTCGTGAGTGGCGCTATCACGCTACATAATAGCGGGCGTGGCGCTATATGCTACGTCATGCTTCCGGTTTACGTCAGAATACGTTTAGCATAATTAACCCAAGAGGCTTATCGAAAATGGTGGCGCTATCACCATCGAAATCGAAATTTCTATGGGCATTGTACAGTGTCACAAGCCGATTGAAAGCATGTGCCGCCTTTGCCGAGGCAAACCGCCGAAATGCAGTGAAAAGGCATCGCATATTTCCAGTCAATAACGGCCAGATGCAACGAAAAACATAGCGTTCATTTCCCGGAAGACGGCCCAGATGCAACGAAAAACATCGCGTCCATTTTTCCGGGGAAGACGGCCCGGTTGCAAGAAAAACATCGCGTCATTTTCGGTAAGACGGCCCAGATGCAATGAGAGAATGAGAGTCATTTGCGCGACCAAATATAGTTGTTGAACGGCCCAGATGCAATGTAAAGCATTTTACGGCCCTGTATTCACGTTTTAGTTCCTCTCGGCCGCGTTAGGGTTAATCAATAAATGAGATAACATGTTTTTAAACATAACCAGAGTCATCCAGCTTACATATAATTACCTATGTGCCCGTCTCTTCCTTGAAATCTGATGTATCCTTCGTAGTCCCTGCCACATAGCGGTACTTCCTCTGATGCGGTCCAGCTGGTACACAATGGCGTCAATGAGACGCATGAAAATCAACCACGTCAGCATGATACGACTCTCGGTTTTCTCTATCACACCCATCTGAAAGCAAATCCAACATTTAACCAAACAAAAATGAATGTTTCAGATGACTGCAGACGGAGAGCTTATTAAATGACTAGTCCAGAACTAACCCTAAAGGATCTCTAAAATTTGTCCCTTCTTTTGACATTGTGACAGCCACATACTAACACAGAAAGCCAATCGAAAGTGAGAATTTCCTATTTAAAAGATGTTTCCCTTTTATATCTCTTTTTTTTTTAAATGACCCACATTAAAAGGTCTTTGTAGTAGGAATTTATCGTAGACTAAGAATTAACCAGGTCAAAAATTCTCTAGTGAATATGAGACATGTTTTTAGGTGTCCATTTGTTCTCAAACCTGTTCAAATGATGGCGGAACCATCTACCATGAGTAGTGAAAATTGCGCTCTCAAAAAAAGCATCAGTTTCACCACGGTTATGGTTATTTGCTTCCTTTACATGGGTAACACATGTTTTAAAACATGTTTTCACAATCCTACCTACGCAACTATTTCCATCCTTCAACACCAGTATCACTTGGAAAACTGTATTTTAGAGTCTACCTTGTGAGGTTGATGAATTCAACAGCATATTGATGATACTACATAGGCCTACGTCCAAGGTGTACTCACTTGACTGGCACCACGGATATCTACTCTATGATTCTAGTTCCTCTCTGGAAGCAATGATATTTCATCAGAGCATCACACCCATATTTAAAGCCGTAAAATCAGCGTCAAAAAGGTGAGGCTTTCACATTATTTCATTTGCCGTACGTACTCCATTGGTCTTTGAAGCTGTGTTTACCATCATTAATCAAGCTAAAATGTACCTAGTTCTGTTCTTCATTTTTCTAACGGCTGTGGTTGGTGCAGATTTATTGCAACATGATCCAACCTTTTGAAGAGAGATAATCTAAGAATGCAAACCTATCGAGGTCGTTTTCGAAGAGCGATTTTGTATGGCGACAATACTTGTAATACTTACCATGCTCATCGTATTTTACTTTCCAATGATGGGTACAATTAATCCAGGGCCTTGTATCAATTGTATTTCAAACCCTTGATACATTGTGAACGCCGCCGAGACTCTGTCAAAGGAATAAAAATGCTATTTGAACATCGGGACTCTCTTCTTGGCGAATAGAAAACCTCCGCATATTTCTTCAAAATACTAGATTTCATGAATATGGATATGAACAAAGTTGCAAGGAAATTAGTTCAGATGAAATACAAATAGGTGTGGTTTCAGTGTAATTCGTTGATGACAGAAACCGCGTGGTGGTGGTGTGGCCATTTATGCAGTAACGAGTTAGAAATTTTTTTACCATCAGATCGGATTGGAAACTGAGCTCAGTGGTTTTTGGGGGGGGGTTCTTGTTGTGGACATCAATTTTTTATTGAAATTATTTTTAAAAGTAGTAGGTCAGTAGTTATAGGCACTGTTAAAGGCACCATCAAAACGAGTTGATTTTTATGAAATAATGCAAGATCACTAACAAATGTAATTCATCTAAAGCCAAAAAGTGATATAGTAATGCTGGTGATTTTACTATTGATGTTCTTACAGATGTACAAAGAAACGGATTTTTTTTTTTTCGTTTTTTTTTTCCTATTCAATTATGTAAACTACTTCAACTTAGTAATTTGATTTGGACACCCACGCGTGTAAAAACTGAGACAAGCATTTCATGTATGGACTTAATTCTCGTGTCTAATACAGATAAGGTGTTTGCAACAGGTAATATACCGGTAGGTTCAGTGATCAGAAACGTTGTGTACATGTCTATAAAAACTCAGCGTATCCAAGCAAAAACCCAAGAGGTATTAAAAATCGCTTCTACCGTAAATTCAATACCAATGATTTTCAAAAAACGAATCTTACTAATGCCGACTGGAACATTGTTTTTCAGGAAAGGATGCCCAATACTGCATGGTGTTCTTTTAAAATATTGTAAAAGCATCTATGACCAAACATGCCCCATTGTAGAGTCAGGATAACGGGTAACCAGCCTGTTGGTGAATGAGAAGTTATGATCATATGGAAGGAAAGAGACTTCTACAAAAGTAAGGCACAACGGTCTAACAGACCAGCATGATGGGAAACATTCGTCATATCAAAAATCAAACCTAACCAATATGATTAAACGTTAAAAAACTTACTATCAACCAAAATCAAGGATAATCAAAATTAATGGCAGAAGCCGTGGAAAGTCTTAACGTCAATTACCTTCGAAATCTCGTCAATCAATTAAAGAGATCATTGTTGATGGCCAGGTCATTTCAACACCAAGGAAATTGCTAATGCTCTTAACAATTTTTTTGATTGGGCAAAAGATGCTCAAAAGTTAGAGTAACAACTGGTGCTCATCATGATATGCCGAAAAAACCGCTGCATTTACCCTGGGATTTACCTTCAATTTGACCCATTGATGAAGATTTTTTTGTAATCAATTGCTGAAACGGGGACATGGGTAAAGCCACTGGTATTGATGGCCTCAATTCAAAATTATTAAGAACAGGGGCATACCAAATTTCCAGACTTTAGCTTATATAAGATCTAAACCCTAAATACAGGCATCATCCCCTCAGAGTGGACAACGGCTATAGTCACTCCCATATTTAAAGATGGCTCGCAAAAGGAGTGTGGGACTGCAGACCCATTCTGTCCTTCCCAGTGTCTCAAAAATTCTTGAGGGCGCAATTACATACCCAGCTATATAACCACTTATGTCACAATAACCTCCTCCAAACCCAGTCAAGCTTTAGGCCTAGGCATTCCACCTTATAAAAGCAGCTATGATGTTACTGATTACATTTCAATTATTAAAATGGATAACGGTGATTGACTGGGGCCGTGTTCGCGACCTAAAAAAGGCCTTTGAATACAGTTGACATCAAATTTATTATCCAACTTTCCAATAGGTTTGTACAGGTAAGGAGTTTGGCATGGTTTTCTAATTATCAACAGGTAGACAGCAATGCTACAGTAATAAACAGTGTATTTTAGACTACAATGAAATATGTGTTGGTGTACCCAAGGGTCTATTACGTGGCCATTACTCTTTTATCTTTCATCAATGATTGCCAAGTATCAGTATTCAGAGTGGACAAATTGTTGCTGTATGCGGCTGTACAGCTATCATGACAACTCCAGAAATGTTGCCGAAGTTAACACTGTTCTTAATAGAGACTTTTAAATGTTGTTAGTGATGCACACAAACAAACTCACTGTCAAGGCCTCTAAAACAAAGGAACTATGCTTTTTGGTTCTCATAAGAAAAATTCATAACTCTGCCATTGACATCAGGATTCATAAGTAAGTTTGGAACAGGTCCCTGTGTTAAATACCTTGCTCTATGGTTTGACCGTACATACAAATGGGATAATAATATTGATAGATGGATATAAGATCTCTCAAAAAAAATGGTATTCTTCGTCGTTTAGGCCGTTTATTGACAAATCAACTTCGTAGTTGGAGGTGTATAATGCTAGTGTTCTTCATCATAAGATGACTGCTCTCCTATATGGGACTGCAGTTTAATAAATACGTCAATAGATTCCAGATAGTGCAAAACCAGTGTCGCAAGACTCACCCTGGGCTGCAGAGTCTGTGATAAACATGTCAGTGATATATATGATGAACTCAAGTGGATGAATGTTCGGCAAAGAAGCAAATTACGTTACTGGACCACTTTTCTATAGGTGTTCCACGGGCTTGCACCTGAGTACCTGTCTGGACAGTATTCGTCATAGAATTTATACCAACAGTCAGGGTACACGCTCACAAGTTCAACTAATATCAGAATTGAACGTAGCAGTACTGATTGGGGTGGTCGCACTTTCAGGAATTCGGTGGCACGACTGTGGAATAACCTTTCAAACCATACAAAAAACCTCGCCCACGCCCTTTACGTTCAAATCACGCCTTTAAAGGAGGTCATATGGGGTACTACCGATTAGCCTTTTTACATATTCTCATATTTATTAAGGTTATTTAAGTGTTTACATTTTGGTCAAATCATATATAATGTATTCCTATACTATAATCTCGTGATTTTCATATTTCTAGATTGTCAGATGATTTTGGAATAATTTAAATGTTGGCAAATGTTGCTTGCACTATAAAAGTGGTTATTTATATGTATCTATTGGCTTTAATTATGTAATTGATACGTTGTTTATAGATATGTTACACCATTGGATAATGGTATGTTTATATATTAATTTCCTTTAGATGTCAGCATACGTTAATACGGTACTATGTACGTTTTTAACATTGTAATTTTATATTTTAAGTGTGATGTATTTATGAATTTACTGCATATATTGAATTTTTAATATTGTTATCTTTGAGGTATTTATATTGCGAGAGGCCCTGTGGAAAGCAGTGCTCGTTCACGATCTTGGATACACTCTATTAAATATTAGAATAAATAAATAAAAAATAAATAAATATATCTATTTATTACTTCAAAGTGAAGCCTATGGCCAGGTCATTATTGTTATTGATCATCAAGTGACATATGGTCTGCTAAGAAATATGGCTGGAATTAATTCTTGCGACAGAATTGAACATACGCCAGCATGAATGCGGTAACGGCAGGGACAGCGAACAGCAACGCGATGCGAGCTTGGTCAAAGTATGCAGCCAGGGAGTATGCCGAATCATTGCAATCTGGGCGGCACTTACACAGGGTGGGCATGCGGACTGGCATGAAAAAAATCCCCCAAATATAAGAGTGACATCCACTACATAGATCATTCTAGAGGTTGACTGTATGTGAAAGCGGAGATGACCCAATTTAAATATATTAAGTTTCATCTTGTGAGAAGGGCTTCATCCCAAAATCCCGCCTGGAAAGTTTTGTGCCGATATTTCAACCATTTTGATGTGAGACTAAAAACGTGATTTTGAATCTCTATGAGTACTTAATAAAATAATGGTCAACCAAAATGGGCACATTTGTCATAACATCAAACCAAACATCTTTTAGCCAAGATTTCACAGGATAAATGAGAAAAATATTAGCTTCTTCAGATACCAAAATTTCACCACTTCAGTAAAACTGGGGGTTCGGGAGACAAGGCTATTAGCAATCGGACCATAGCCCTCTAAAATGCACAAGGTAATCTACGGTCATTTATGTGGTCTGCCAGTTGATTTTATCGGTTTACACAGAGCTATATGAGAGTTATATGTAATCAGAGATACTGTAAAAAAGTAGACGACCTCAGGGTGGTCAATGGTGAGAAACCTGGGTGGTAAATGGTATCATGTAGCCGGTAGGGGAGGGCAGTGATTGTCCACTTTATAGAGACCTCCCAGCTTGACGATGAGCCAGTTAACACATGTCCTTACCAATATGAAATACTGTGGTGACCTAATTCCGTATGTGTAAACCTCCAACCCTGATTATGGGTTCATTCATAGTATTTTGGTATTGAACGCTTTGTTTCTGCCCCCGAGGGGCTTGCCCGAGGGCATAAATAACGTACACCCGTTCATGTATATCGTACTTTTTACTAACTATTACTCACAAATTAATTCAGACATATCAAATTCAGTCTGAAATTGAATGATTTTTTACACTTTTCGGCGTTGCATCATGCGCAGCCATGAATAAACAGTTATTATACATGTCATGTGACGCCTATGACCAATCGCGTTATGCTGAACATATGAGATTTACATAACTTCCTGATCAAAAGTTTTTTAAGCAAAAATAATAACTTTGGCATGTGTAAAGAAACTTTGTAAAAAAGTGTGAAAACACAAAAGTGGTTAAAAACAAGAAACAAACAGTGCCTCTTCAAACACCTTACCTGCATCACAATCTCTAAAATAGATCTTAAAGGCAAGATTTTAAAAAGGGAAAATTGTTTTATCCATTTGAAATTGGCCATCCAGGCAATTATGGATGTGCAGAGCACATGCAAATAAGAGGGGCTGTGCACATATCCACTCACGGCCCATACCACAACAGTTTCTCCATTAAAGGGATGCAAAATTTGTCTGACATTAAAGTACGTATTAGCACATTTTTTTGAAGAGCACCCCCAATTTTCAAAAAATGGGGATTTTACATGGTTGCATGGTAACTGGCTAGTAAACTTACCTGTGAAATGGTTAAGCTCAAAAATGTCATATGCAAAACAAAGAATTTTCTACTAAGAATAATTATTATCGGGGATCCCCGATAATAATTCAACGGCCGCGGGAAACGGCTTCCAATGTGAAAAGAGCCGGGGGGGAAATAGAGACATGTACGGGTCTACGCTCACCCTTGTTGTTTTAATAGTTAGGCAAGTCAAGATTGAGGGTATTTCTTTTGAGGTGGCACTATTTCATCATGGACGGGACATAACGTAACGTTCCAGCTCTGCCGGTTAAGTTCAATCGGGGATCCAATTTTTAATATAAATCGCTTTTGTTGTGAAAAATACGCATTTTTTAAGATTCTCGTTCGCAGGAGAGTTTTCTAGACAAGTACCAAACGTAACTGTGCAAAAAAATATAAAATTTTGAAAATTGGGGGGGCGCTCTTCAAAAAAATGTGCTATAGTGCTTTATAAAAGCAAATAACATCTAATGTTAGTAACTAAATACGGAGTGAAAGTGGTTTAGTGTCAAGGTCATTGAAGCAAAGATTAGAGTAAATTTACAGAAAGGGGTTAAAGCTCAAAATTCTTCTTGACTCTGCGAGTCCTGGTTCAATTCCGGGAGTGGGCAAACGACTTCACATGCAATTGGTTTTTAGTCCAATAGCCAAGCTTGCCTCGTCTAGTTTTCTCTGGCTATTCTGGTGCCTCCTGTTTTTAAAAACTGGAATTCCGTTTCTTCCTTTTACAGAAATATTGAATACACAGATTGCAAAGCACCAATTTCGCAAGTGCTAATACAAAGACTCATTTGAGATACTTCTGTTGCTTTGTACAGGCCATAACAACCACCAAAGCCATGGATAAACCTGAATAATTACGTCAAAAAGTAAACCGCTTTAATGAATTTGTTTGGAAACTTGAAGAGCATAATATTCAAAAACACATATGTTTTATAAATCATCTAACTGAAGCCTGATTCCTTTTCCAATGTGGACTGAAACATATGCTTTTCCCTTCTGAGAGGTGAAATTGAATGCCCCAAAAATTACCATTTTAGCACACCCCTAAAAAAGAGAAATGGACTCGACCAGTTGACCCAGGTCACACCTGCCGGACCATGACCTCTCCCCCAATTCGTTTGCCCATAGCCCACACGGACGCACACATTCAGATCATGCTGTGGCGGGCCTGGACGCGGGAAGTCAACATTGGAAAGGACATCAGGCTTAGTTAGATGATTTATAAAACATAATGTGTTTTTGAATAAAATAAGTACATGAACGATTTCCTTTACACCAATATAGACTGAAATATATGCATTAAACCCAGTTGGAATGAATATTTTCAATCAACACCCAGACTGACTCTCACTCAGGTCGGAGGTTGGAGCATGATACTCAGAGAGAAAGGCGATAGGATGCAGTCAAATGTTGAACCAAAAACGCCAGAGCACAACAACACATGGAATCTAGATCCCAAAAGTAGGAAGCCAATAATTCACCTAGAAAGTGGAGTACACCAGGGGGGAGAAAGTAATAGGACCTTAGACTTAATATGTGTTTAAATGACCTGGCCAAAAGTTTTTTGGAGGAGACCCAGAGCCGCGAATCCCACAGGAAAATCCCAAGCCTAAGGAATAGGCGCGAGGAAGGGCTTGACAGAGACTGGAGTGCGACGCAGGCCTGGACCAAAGGGCCCGAAGACCCGCGGCAAAGGCGGAGAATAGGGCCTCAAGGCCTTGCGAACAACTGAGGATTCGAGAGGGAACCAGAGAAGCGCAATGCGGACCAGTTAAAGAGCAGGGCAAAGAAGCCTAGCCCAAAAAAACAGGAGCGGGCCCCCTAAAGAGGGTTCCGATCAGAAAAAACACCGAAGAACCACCGGGGAGAGGCGCCGGGGGAGATACTAAAGGTTGAGCGGCATGGAATGAAGGCAAAGGCCCCAGCCCAGTTGGAGGGCGGGAGATTAAGACAGACCCCGACTCCGGAGGACGCAGTACAAGGAGAAGGAAATCTTCGAGCTATCCAGTCGGGAAAGGGACCCGAAAGGAGTAAAAAGGCGAGGGCTAGAGCGATGCCACACCCAACGATTGGGGGCTCCGCAGAAAACTCGCCGATCGACTCCGGACCCCAGAGGGGAACTAGCTTTCGGGACAAAAACGGACGCCTTGCAGGAGTCAATGGAACCAACCACCTACCGAAGGACGAACCGAACACTAGACGTGGTAGGCTGAGCTAGTCGACCGGAAAAATCCCAGACACCGGATGATCGGAGACGGGCCAACAACAGCCTCAAAATAAGCGAAAAGTCCCACCTGAAGCCCGTCAAGCCAGCGATGGAAAAGGACGATTGTCAGGCCTAGACTCGGCGGGTAGACAGAACCACAAGGAAAGAACGAGGGGCAGACCTACCGCAAAATACCGGGAGCCGCGGACACCTAGAAACCGGGCACAGGGTGAGGGGAGAGCAGTCAAAGCTAGATTAATGATAAATTAGCACTTCCCCAGATCGTGCCAGAGTCAAACCTGAGTTCCAAAGTTAGACAAAGTGGTGAACCAACGAGGAAAGTCTACCAGAGGGGAGAACCAAGAGGTTAGCTTGCAGAAAGAAAACACGTGTCGAGCCCCGAGAGGCGACTCGAGCCGAAGCTCACGAACTGGCTCGGGAAGGCCCGAGCAGAGAAGCCAAACCAAGGTGACTGTCACCGAGAGGTGACAAAGTCGTAGCAGGAAAGCTGAAACTAACATGAGGAAACTTCTGGACCATCATCTCTTCGATCCTCCACCCGAACGGCAAATCGGTATCGAGGGGCAAACAAGAAGCCACCTAGCAGAACCAGGCTACGGGCAAAGGATACCACCAAGAGGAAAAGGGGCCGTGGACAGCACAGCGGCCCGCGAACAAAATCTCCAGAGGAGAGAGAGTGAAGAGAGCCCCGGAGAGGTGCCACCGAAGCCCTTGCTCACATCGCAACTCCCTCGACTCTTCTCTCTCCCCGTTCTCCCTACTCCTTCCTTCAACTTACACCCTACCCACCCGACTCACTCCCCCCTTATTCCCCATATTTCAACATACGCTTCCCCCTTTCTCGTTTCTCGGGTGGCGAGATACCGAATAAGTTCACCAAGCTCGAGAGAAAGCAAGAGAAAAAGGAGTAAGCAACTCGTCAACCAAGCTCGAGACGGCAGACATGAAAGAATGACTCGCAACGGGGGTTAACGCCGGGAGGAACTTCCACCACGGAGCGAGGAGCTCCCACACCAATATAGACTGAAATATATGCATTAAACCCAGTTGGAATGAATATTTTCAATCAACACCCAGACTGACTCTCACTCAGGTCGGAGGTTGGAGCATGATACTCAGAGAGAAAGGCGATAGGATGCAGTCAAATGTTGAACCAAAAACGCCAGAGCACAACAACACATGGAATCTAGATCCCAAAAGTAGGAAGCCAATAATTCACCTAGAAAGTGGAGTACACCAGGGGGGAGAAAGTAATAGGACCTTAGACTTAATATGTGTTTAAATGACCTGGCCAAAAGTTTTTTGGAGGAGACCCAGAGCCGCGAATCCCACAGGAAAATCCCAAGCCTAAGGAATAGGCGCAAGGAAGAACTCTGAAGGGGACTGGAATGCGACGCAGGCCCTGGACAAAGGGGCCCCGAAGCACCCCGCGGCTAAAGGGGGATAAAGGCCTCACAGCCTTGCGAAAAACTGAGGATCCGGGAGGGAAGAGGGAACCAGAGACGCGCAAGGCGGACCCACGTAAAGACGCGGGGCAAAGAAGCCTAGCCCAAAAAAACAGAGGAGCGGGCCCCCTAAGAGGGGGTCCGATCAGAACACACAGAAGAACCCCACGGGGAGAGGCGCCGGGGAGCCCGGGGGAGATTAAAGGTTGAGCGACTGAATGAAGGCAAAAGCCCCAGCCCCGTGGAGGGGCTGGGAGATTAAGACCCGACCCCGACCGGAGGAAGCAGCTACAAGGAAGAAGGAAATCTCGAGCTAATCCATCCGGGGAAGGGACCCGAAAGAGGATAAAGGCGAGGCTAGAGCGATGCCGCACCCAACGAGTGGGGTTCGCCAAGAAAAACTCGCCGAAGAACTCAGACCCCAAGAGGGGGAAAAACTAGCTTGCGGGCCAAAAACGGACGCTTGCAGGAGTCAATGGAAACCAACCAACGTCACAGTAAGGACGAATCCGAACAACCTAGACGGTGGTAGGCTGAGCTAGTCGGACCGAAAAATCAAGACAACGGATGATCGGAGACGGCCAAACAAAAGCCTCAAAATAAGCGAAAAGTCCACCTCAGCCCGTCCATCCAGGAGATGGAAGGGACGATTTCAGGCCTCGACTCGGGGGTAGACAGACACCAAGAAAGAACGAGGCAGAACCTCGCAATAACCACCGGGAGCCGCGACAACAGACGGCAACCGGGGAGAGCAAGTCAAGGCTGATTAGATTAATGATAAATAAGCATTTCCCCAGATCGGGCCAGAGTCAAACCTGGTCAAAAGGTAGACAAAGTGGGTGAACCACCGAGACGCTACCAGAGGGAGAACCAGAGGGTTAGCTCTGCAGGAAACAAGAGTCGAGGCCCCGAGCAGAGGAGACTCGAGCCGAGAGCTCACTAAATGCTCGGGGAAGCCCGAGCAGAAGCCAACCAGAGGTGGGACTGTCAGCGGAGCAGGTGACAAAGTGTTAGAAGGAAAGAATATGAACCTTAAAACCGAGGAAAATTATGGGGATCCGAACGACAAAACGGTATCGAGGAGGCAAACACAAGAAGCCACCTAGCAAACCACCGGCCGGGCAAAAAGGATAAACACCAAGAAGAACAAGGGGCCGTTGACAGCACAGCGGCTTCGACACAAAATCTCCAGAGGAGAAGAGAGTGAAGAGAGCCACCGGAGGAGAAGAGGTGCCACCCAACGGGCGAAGATCTACCGAATAAGGATCACCAATGGCTCGAGAAAAAGGGAGTGAGTTAATCCAACTTCGTCAACCAGCTCGAGACGTCAGACATGAAAAGAATGACTCAAAACGGGGGTTTACGCCCCGGAGACATTCCACCCAGGACGAGGAGCTCCCAACCGACTAAAAAAAAGATCAAGTCACAGATCAAGTCGGAAGTGGGCATCATGTCAAGGGCTCCAGGTAGTTGAAGACAGGGAGCCAGAGCAACCGAACGTGCCCCCAGGACCCGAGGGTACTAAGGGGAAAAGCACAAGATCCAGTCGCGCACGGTGGGAAGACAGACCAGCAACTGCAAGAACAACTGAGAAAGCCGCCTGTGAAGGCGAGTTCGGAGAACCCACCAAACCAGGGAATACCCCGTCGCGGGGCTTCCCACTAGGCAGCCAAAGTTGAGAAGAAGGAGTGGACCGAGAAACCCGCAAGGGAAGAGAGTAGTCGAACAACAGAAGCCTGAAAAAACGCTGGAGAGGAGGGGGGACCCCCTAAGACCGACGAATCGGGAGCACACCCCACCCCGGGCCTGAAGCCAGGGAACCGCGCTAGGCCCGGACACGCCCCAACGCCAGGCCCGGACGAGCACCAACGCTTAGGCCGGAACAAGGCCTGATGCTAGGCCCGTATGACGAGCCCCAAAGAGGGGCATCGTCGAGCCGACCAAACCCGTTGTCCAGGTCCCCACGAGGGAGACAGCGGACCAGGGTAGCCAGCTGGGAGCCGAAGGAATGGCGAGGAACTGCAAAGCCAAGCCACTAACTCCCGACGGGAGAAGGGATCCCACGGGTCAAGACCACCGACCAACAGTAGGCGGAAAAAAGTCGAGGCGAAGGCAAAGACCTCAAGGGCTAGGAGTAAGGGCCTGAGAGCACAGGTAAGGTTAGGCTACAGAGCCAGCCACCAGCGCGCCGGACAACAGAGCCCAGAGGGGCGAGGGCATCCACCTGGGTGGGAGCCAAGCCCCAATGAGGGAACCGAGAATCAGCATCAAGAATGATGAATGACCAAAGCCGAGACGCAAGAGAGGCTAGGAACGAGGGCACAGCGGCATGTATAGGCCGAGGTCTTCGCGCCCGCACAAACGTGAGGACGGAGGGCAAAGGGAGAACAGTCAAGACGCAAACAAAGATCAGGTACCCCTACGGGTGTAAGGCAAGAGAGAAGGACATAGAGCCCCTCCCCAGGCATGAGCCGCCAGTGACGCCCCGGGAGGGGCCACGCCAGACAAGCATAGGCAAAGGCCTCAAAACCCGAAGTGGGCCAAGGTAATACACCAAGCAGCGGGGCATCAGCCTAGGCAGGCCAGACAAGGGCCCAGACAAGCCGCGTGGGAAGAACCAAGGCCAGCTACCCCAGAATGGAGAAGGAAGGAAGGGTCTAAGTCGGAGAAGCAAAGATAGAAGAGAAAAGAAGCCCCAAGGCCTAGGCCAAGGCTAAGTCAAAGACCGCCAAGGCTATAGGCCACGACCGCCCAAGGAAGTCAGGGGCTAAGACCAAAGACCGTATCAAGGCAAAGCTCGAAACCAGGCCTAGACCCCAAGGGGGAAAAGAGACAACGCCCAGAGAAACTGTCACTACGCCCGACTCAGAAGCGGCGCTAGGCACCGCTGATCCCAGGAGGGGAGCAGCGACGAAGCTGGCATCATAGCCAGAGTCCAAGCTCCCCAAGGGAGACAGCGACCAGGCTATGTAGCAGTAGCCTAACAGACAGAGCCTAAGAGCCAGGGAACAGCCAAGCCTTACAGACCCAGCCGACTAACGGGCAGAGACCAGAGGTCTCAAGTCCCCGATGATGCACCGGAACGGACCCGGACTAGCACAACGAAGGAGCTAGGCTACGGGGCAGCAACAGTCAGCCGCCAACGGAGGCAGCGAAGGAAGCGCCGGCGACCCAGAGCATGAAAGCCCATGGAGGGTAGCAGACAGGCCCAAGGCTACCCAAGCTCCAGAGGGAGCTCCGAGCAGGGAAAGCACCCCAGCGGAGCCGGGGGGGAGCAGAGTGCATAAAGGCAAAGTAATGGATCTCGCAAGCTGCAAGCGATAGCACGGCAGGATGCACCCCAAGTCCAGGCCGAAGCGGGCAAGGCCCACCACAGGCAAGGCAGGAGCACCCCCAGGATGGGGGACCCTGCATGAAGAAGCTAGAGCAAGAGAAAAGTCTGAGAATAGACGCGGGAACCCCAGGGAATACACAAGGCTGAGAGGGCTTCCACGCCACGGCCAGGCGACATGCCAGCCGAGGGTGAAGCCGCTCAAGCTAGGCCACCCCGTAGGAGCCCCGCCAAAGAGCAGACTGGAGTAGACCCAAGAGAACCAACGAGACCTACAGCATCCAGAGGGAGGCCCGAGAGCCAAGGCGGCGCGACAACCCCGCGAGGGAGACAGGTCGCAGCGCCGAGCCGATGAGTTGAAAGTAAACACCAGGGAAGGTGGACAAACACCACCAAGCAACAGCCCCCGTAAGAGGAGACTAGATGCTGTGGTTAAGCCAGGAAAACTCAACGCCCACAAGGCGAATAAACGGCCACCCGGAAATCAACGCCCACGACGGCGGATAAACGGCCACCATGCAGCGCGCCCCTACGGGAGGAAACGACGGCACAATGAGGATTGAATGGTATCCAATCAACCCAAGCCCATCAACTCCGAGAAGGTGAAGACGCTATGAAAAGGGAGGAGGCTCCACGCCCCGAAGGCGGGGAGGAGGCCCAGTCCCCCAAAGTCCCGAAGCCACAAGCGATACACCCACGAGACTTATAGCGACATGGATAAGCACGGGGCACGCAGGCGCGCCTGAAAGAGCAGGCTGCAGCTGCATGAGCCCCCGGGGAGGCAAGCTTCGGGGCTTGCCTCCACGGGGGCGCGAAACGGAAACCCCACGGGGTTTTTTTGTTTTGTTGTACCGTAACAGCGAACCGTAGCGGGAACTAGCGATGGCCGGGTGAGCGCACAAAGTAACCGCACATGGAACCCGCGTGAGCGGGGGGGGGCCACCCGGCGAAGGCGCTGGCGCGCCCCACCTAGCCGTTGAAGCCCTGGTGAAGGCAAGCAGCACGAGACAGATTAACCCCGCGGGGATAGCAGGCTAGCCTAAGCGGGGTGTGACGTTCGTAACGGCTGAACCGTAGCAGGAACTAGCGTGACGAAACCGCACCAATAACCGCGCACGGTACCCGGTGAGCGGGGGCCAACATGGGAAGCGCCGAGCGCCCCACCTAGCCCGCGTGAAGGCATGGTGAAGCATGCAGCACGAGCAAGATTGACACCAACGTGGTAGCAGGCTAGCCATGCGGGGAGCCGTGACGGCATAATCGACACCCGCAGCGCCCCATGAGGGGACGCCGAGGAAAACACCTCAGGGCTGGACGAATAAGCCCCGAGACCGTTACCACGGCAGCGCGGTCGCAGAGTTCCGAGACTCCTAAACCACGAGCGCCAGGTGTCGGTACTAGCGATGGACAGGCCCGAGAAAACCCGGGCATCACCATAACCAACACACCGCTGACCGGACGGAGTGCAGCCGCCCGATCTCACAGGGAAAGGGCAGAGCATGCCAGCCTGCACCGATAAGGCAACGAGCTAAATCAGGCGAGGCAGCGCCGGGCAGCGTGCAAGTCAGTCAAGCCCCCCGAAGGAGGCGGCCGACTAGCACGCTAGGAGCAACCGAGGCTGTATACCGGAATGTCTGCAGCCGCCAAAAATCCCCAGGGAAAAAAAGGCAGAGAGACCGCGCTAGCCTGCTCCGGAGAAGCCCCTAGGGGTAGACAGGCGAGCCAGCGGCCGGAGGGAGGTAGAGGGCGAACGCCCGAGGGAGAAACGCCACCCAACTAACAAAGCCATGAAGTCGCCGAAGCTACAACATCTGTAGGTGCTCCCAAAGCAGCGGGGCCGCCTTGGAAGAAACTCGGACCGGAGCCCGAAACCACCACCCCCCCTTTCCTTAGCGAAACTTAAACAGGGAAACTGTGTTCAATGGCGAAACCAGTGAAAAAGCAAGGGCCACCGCAAAGGAAAGGAACAAGCAACAAACGGAGCGACAGCGGAAGCAAGACCGTAATGAACGCACGGAAGAAGAGGGTCGCGGGGCGGCAAGTGCAAAAGACGGCTCCTGCTGAAAAGTGGGTGAATGAAGTTGAAGCGAGCCAAATGGGCGCGCGTGTCGGACCGAAAACGAGCGATGGAAAAACAGAGAGGCGTGCCGCGGTAAGACCCGACCCGCCAACGCCTGGAGACAAAGATACCGTCGCGGTAACAAAAGTCACACATCGGTAAAGAATTTTCCAAAGTCAGGTGTTTCACATCATATTTTATTAAAATAATACAAACAGCATAAGAATAAAATAATAGACACACTAACCCAATAGAACTGTTTATTGATAGTATGGCATGACCATACAAGAAACAGAACCAGGCTCACAAAAAAGCAAGCATACAAAAGCACGCGGACCACGTGCGGCAATGGGCATTGGTTTTACAATTTTACCCGTACCAGATCACCATGGACCGCATCGGCGGTTGGGTTAAAAAAAGGATACACAATAAAAGCTCTCCGACGGGGGTAAAAGTCGCCGTTTTATTCCGTCCAAATAGGCCGTTATAAATCCAGTATTAATCCAGTAATATCTCCAGATAGTATTGTATAGTAGTAGGAGTATTCCAATTGAGAGATGACAAACAGGTCCAGTATCAAATTATCTCAGAAATTGGCTGATAAACACAGAGCTGCGATGTACAGGCGTCCGTTTTGGAGCGGCCAAACACAAAAACGGAATTGAAGGACGAGTCAGGGTAGGCCAGGGTGCGGGGACTGGGGTCACTGTCGAGTCCATCTCTTTTTAGGGTGCTAAAATGGTTATTTTGGGGCATTTCACCTCTCAGAAGGAAAATGCATATGTTTCAGTCAAAATGGTGTTAAAAGGAAAATCAGTTCAGTGTTGTATGTTGAATGATTACCAGGACATGGGCTTGAAGGGTTGCAGGGTAGGAACATGGGAGGTTATAGCAACTAGCACAGATTTCAGGTTTTGAAAGAAATCTTGATGTGACCACCCTCTTCTTGTTCAAGGTCTTCTTCATCTACCAGAGGAGGAATTGTCATCGGCTTCGTCGACTTCGGCAGCTCCGTCTGAGGCGGTTTCAGCCAATCCAAAATCATTCAGAACACAAATAAGAACATCATAAACAGTTCTGAACAAGGGCAAAAATAACAATGAAAAACACTTAAACACAGAAGAAACTGTTAAACCACTTTAAGTTTATGTCAGCTGGTAGAGGGGAGAACAACATTTTCCCGTGAAAGAAGGAATTCCTGCACCATATACTCCAAGACGGAACAGTGAAGTACGCTAAAACCGGGACACATGCCCAGTCATGACCGTGACCATATCAGACGAAGATACAGTTCCATTTAATCAGGACTTAAACTGCTCAAAATTGAAACCAAGTCAAGGGTTTTGAAAAAAATTACAAGTTGGGTTACAAACTTATTTTTCCCATTTCTGCTGGCTTAAAAACCTTTAGAAATCATAGCCTAGATATGAACTCTGTACATGCAATATGGAATTCATTCCATTAGTTGGAATTCAATCTACACAAACATTCTTGACACTTCATGTCAAAATAAACACATCATGTATGACTTAAAAAGAGTATAGTGTCTTGGTTTGAATGTGTCTGAAAATTGAGGGTTGGTACTGACTGTGCATTGACATGATGCATTGTGAACAATGACACATTTCAAGGAAACAGTCGACAGGCATGCAAAAATATTGCATACTACTTGAAAAAGTTGCAGGTTGTTGTTGAAACAACATGGAATCTTGTTTTTTGCAACTAACCCTGTCAACCTGGAGATAAGTATTATATATCTAAGTAAGTGGTTTTGAGATGGCTTCCCATCTAAAAAAACCAACTACCTAAGACTATAGGATGTTGGACTCATATGCATGCATTTTTCACGCTGATTCATGAATATGATCGTGGATTGTATAATTTAAAAAGTTTGGGAAATTTGATAATTTTTTTAATTTGAATGACTAAGAGTAGATGCAGGCATAAAACAGTAATCATGGGAGGAGTTTTATCCAGATTGAACATATAAACTTCTCTTCTAGTTCTGAAGGAGGTTCGCTCTATGGCACATTGGTCAATGAAATGTGTGTAAACCAGTCAACTCTCTCCTCCAATTGTTATCAACAATATTTCAGTGATTGAAGTAAAATAGCTGTCCAAATACTAATAATGCACAAAACAAGTGATTATTTTCTCTTTGCAACAAGCTGGTGCTTGACAGATGGGTTGTAGTCAACATATCGCCCAACCAGTTTGAATTCCAGTTAAAACCTAGTAAAACTACATTCAACGGTTTAACTAACAAGTTAAACCTGACAACTTGTTCTTCTTGAGAAAAAAAATGGGTTGCATTGATGGTTCAGCTCCAAATGAAAGATGCCCATAGTCATGAACAGAACTTTACAAATTAATGAAAACACTTTAAAAGAATATCTTCCAATTATCCACCCTGCAAAGTATAAAGTGTGTGTGTGTGTGATGTGTGTGGGTGTGCGGTGTGGAGCGTGGAGCAGTATGTGATGTGCATGTGGCATTTTTTTTTTTAAAGCTTAATGGGATTGAATTATTGAAGATATCCAAGGAATTGAATTAACATTTTAAAACTTTAAACAAAGGAACAAAATCAGGAAACAGAAAAGAAAAGTCTCAAATAATGGAGGAAAAGTCCACAGTCCCCTCCCAAAAAAATTCCAAAACCTAAATCATGTGGTGTTATTCCATCAAGAATGCAGAATTGGTGGGGGAAGGAGGGGTCATAACGGAACTCTTCCTAATAAGAAAAGAAAATGTACCAAAAAGTAACCAAATCAATTAAAAATCAAGAGGAATCATTTAATCACAATGACGAAGCATAAAGATTTGTGTGTTGATTGATGAATCTCCTGACTCAACCACGCAAAGGGACTCTCAAACCTTCAACTGAAAAGGTGATGTTTCTGCCGGGGATACACTGTTAGATTGTAATTGAAAAAAGCTTTCACATTGATTCATATCATAACCATAAGCTACAACGATTCTGGATGAAAAAAAATTACTTTGAAGATAGAGAAAGACACTGAGCAGTTTTTGTCAGAAATCTACACTGTATCCAAAAAAGAAATGCATGACAGAAATGCATACCAGAAAATGCTACTTTTAGTTGATGGCTTTGACAGGCCTTAATGAATGGAGCACAATGTGATGGCACGTATGTGGCATAGGGGACACAGAGAGGAGGTATAGTGTTCTTCCCACAATGAATTTTCAAATACCAATTTTGCACGGTTGTCAATTGAGTTTAGAGTGACAAAATGTGACAATCAGTGCACAAATTCCTATTCGAAGAAAAGAAAGGCATTGGTGGGCACGAACACTATAACTCCGCTTGTGGTGGACAGGAGACGCAATCATGAAGTTTTTTTAAAATAAATTTGAACACACCAAATTGCAATTCTGTTTTTGTTTTAATTTCAAAAGGACACTACAACAAAACTGAATGTGTCACAGCAATATCGCATCAGTTATAATCTCCAGCCAAGGTATTTTCGATCCAGGTCTCATTACCTATATTTAATAATATAAAAAAACTGTTCCATGACATAGTTTTTAGTGAACGCAAGAGATGCATTTAGTATTCTGCCAACATTAAACATTTGTCACCTTAAAATGCGGTTTATTCTGTTAACGTTGCAGAATTGTTAGGGTG
This sequence comes from Ophioderma brevispina, assembly GCA_023653785.1. Taxonomy (NCBI): domain Eukaryota; kingdom Metazoa; phylum Echinodermata; class Ophiuroidea; order Amphilepidida; family Ophiodermatidae; genus Ophioderma; species Ophioderma brevispina. Next base: position 2,891 of record JAMKCH010022481.1, on the reverse strand, counting down.
TTGGCAGAATATAGATTTTCAAAAACAAGGAGTCAGCTAGATAAGCACAAATCAATAAAAACGTATTTACAAATGGAAAAAGAATAGTTGTAAAGAAAAAAGAGTTACCGTATCGAGCATAGTCTGAGGCATCTTTGTAAGACTCATCATCATCAGCTATAAAATGTGATTGGAAAGGAAAACAAAATGAAAATACACAATGTCAACACCACATTATCCACCAGAAAATATTACAAGGCGGGTTCTCGAAAACACAAGGATCCCCCGCCCGTTGCGGGAGGATCTATAACTATATTGATCATTTGAAAGTGATTTGACCTTGGACGTCCCCCATGACCTTGAAATGACCTTCAAAATTTCCAGCACTGAATGTTGACCAAATGACCAAATAACCATTTGGAGTGATTTGACCTTGGACAACCTCAGATGACCTGGAAATGACCTTGAAAAAAATTGGCATAAAAATGCCGACTACACCCACCAGGTTTCATGACTGTACAACCATGTTTAGCGATTTGACCTTGGATGACCCCGTATGACCTTGAAATGACCTTCAAAAATTTTTGCCACTGAATGTTGACTGTACCCACCAAGTTTCATCATCCTACCACATGTTTAGTGATTTGACCTTGAATGACCCCATATGACCTTGAAATGACCTTCAAAATTGTAGGCACCAAATGTGGACCACACCCCCACCAAGTTTCATCATCCTACCACAATTGAAAAGGTTTAAAGCAATTTAACCCATTTTTAACGCATTTGACCTATGACCCAAGCCACATGACCCATCTCCGAACTCATCCGCTGCCTACTTGAGCGACATCTATGGTGTGACGATGGACATCCATACTTGCTTAGACCAAAGATATCATGTTGACAAGGTTAGTAGCAATTTAACCCTATATTTGACCATATTTGACCTTTGACCCATGACACATGACCCACTTCAGATCCCAGCCACTGCCTACTTGAGATACATCTATGGTGCGAAGATGGACACCCACACTTGCTTAGATCCAAAGATATCACAAGGGACGCACACACACACACACACACACACACACACACACACACACGGATGCAGGGCATTTCTATAGTCCCCTTTGCCAACTAAAGTTGGCGGGGGACCAACCATGCACTTAATACAAGAGGTGGCATAATTACTTTATACCGGTCCCGTCACTTTCCGTATCATGTGCTTTATTCTGTTAACAGAATAAAGCACATGATACAGAATAAGTAAAAAGGGTATAATGTAATTATGCCCAAGGTGCAAATATGCATGTATGCACTTCAGAACAATTTACCATATGCCAGGATGTCAAGTAAAATGGGCTTTTCCATTAGAAATCTGCACCACCCCGGTGGAAGGTTGAGGTCCAGTCTTCCACAGGGGAGTATGCATTTTAAAGGGAATGGCTCAGTGGGTAACTACATTTGAACTACACACCTCCTCTCTGTGGAAGACTCTTGTTAAGTCTTTAACAGGGGAGTATAGATACCAAATGGAATAGCCAGAGGGCAATTTGATTTGAATACTTATCACACCCCCTTCTGTGGAAGATTTAGGTAAGTATTTATAATATAGAGGGGATATCAGGAGTTCAAAGAAATAAGCACTGCTCCTCTCATACTTCAATCCAAATCTTTCTTTTTTTAACATTTGCCTGTTTTGTGGAAACATAACTCTACATTATATCCATACTAGTAAAAAACATTCTCTAAGAAACAATGCTCTGCCTTAATTCTTTCAACAAGCCAAATAAAACATGCTTCCAGTATCATGCAAGCATCTTCTTCTTCCGTTGTCCAAGTTCCGAATCTTCATTTCATGGTTTGTTTTTTAATCATTTTGTTTTTGACAGCGTTACCTGCAAAAGAGTAGTTTGTCAGACCTTGCAATGCAGTCTTCTTCGACACAAGGATGCCACATAAAAAGCTGTATAAATACTTTGCTCTGCTTGGAGTGTGGCATTAAAAAAATAATTGACTCTGCTTAAAATGTTGTTGACATCCTGCTCCTCTCATCACAGTAGCATGAAATGCCAAAGGAAACACAAACTTGCATAAGCAACTGGCATTCTTTATGTCCATGTGGGTTTGGCTATCAGTATAGTTGTTGATCATATGGGTGTCACAATTAACTACAGTATATCCTCTAATAAACGCCCCGGGGGCGGTGCATTTTCTAAAAGGGGGGCGGTTATTCGGGGTGAATTTTCAGATGAAATATTTACTTTTAATGAGTGTTTTAGCCACAACAAATTTGTTATTTTCCCTGGGCAAAATTGGCCCAACATTTCGGCTTTTTTCACTACGGCGACGACGTGTTTGTCTTCTGGATTTTCAATTTCGCGTCTGGTTGGCGATCTCTCCGATTAAAAGGCTCCCATACGTTTTTGTACACATGAAAATTTGGTCAAAATTGATGTCAAATGTCGATCCACCCATGCTTGTAAGTTCAGATTGGTGTGGAAAAACGCTATGCCCTTTCCCAGTGTGTTTGGTATAATGGAAAAAGACATTAGATCCGTCTAAAAAACACTGTCATCGCAATCATCGGGGGGTTGAAGGCTGAAAAATCAACCAACATTCTTGGAAAAAATGCTTAATAAATTCAAATAAACTCTGTAAATACTGCCCAAAAAAACGCGATTTTACAAGCTTTTTCCTTCATTTTTTCTTCCAATTTTGAGGATAGAAAAAATATTATTTGAGAGCGTTCTAGACATTACCATCCCAACCTGCCTCACGCGAACCCGGAAATAGATCGTTTGTGCAGCGGGGTGATGCAGCGAATTTGTGAAGTAGCGGGTTTTTAGACGATGATGATTCGCGCTGCCAATAAAATCATTAAAATGCTTTTTTTTACAAATCCTGAATATGTT
>JAMKCH010022480.1:0-28493 GCA_023653785.1 Ophioderma brevispina | reverse complement strand
TATGTTATGCGTTAGTAGTATAATACAAACAAAGCAAGTCATACTATTCATCTACTTTAAAATGTCAGTTGCCAACCCTCTCTCTCAAATTACAAAGGATATCCTTTTTAAAGTTAGTTCCTGTCTTAATTACGTCAAATCTGCCAGCCAAAAATTATTTTTTGCTAATGATTCTGTTTCTCTTGATCATCTTAACGGTAGAAAGGGCTTTCATGTTAATCTGCATTAGAAGAATTAACGGCTGTTGATTCATGGGTAAATTGGAATTAACGTTTGATACTTTGCTTGTCTTGAACTCGTAGGAAATTCCCTCGCAAATGTCGGTCATTTGTACGTGTAGGTAAAGGCGACGATCTCTATATTCGTAAATATTTCTAGCTTTTCATTTGGATTATTCAAGTCAGATACTTGGTTCCAGGTATACGAACAAAGTGTTACTGTACAGCTGATTTAATATTGTCGCCTTCTTTACTTTAAGCAACAGTCTACATTACGTCTTTCGACAGTAATTACAAAGTGACCGCTTCTTGGGAGCTAGTCTTGTGCCAGGTGGGCTAACTTTCTTGGGTTTTCGTTTTTAGGCAAATTCTTAAGTTATTGAATATTTTCTTGAAAATAAACTCTTGTGCTTTGCCTCTTGTAGTGTCTAGTGGACTGATTAGTGGACTGACATGAAAACCTAATTTACCAAAGCCCACCTCTTCAATCTCGGTCATAATGTGGCCTCGTTTTAAGAACCAACCCTCCCCTGGATCATGTTGGTCACGGGGAAGCATCTTTAAAATGGCCTACTATATTCCTAACAATGATTGGTGGGGTGGGAGGGGTTGTAAGAAGTATGTGAGTAACAAAACAATTTTAAATGTTTTTCTTTAAAAAAAATCATAAATTTTCATCAAATAAAATAACAAAATTATATAGCGGAATCCTTTTTTTTATACCAAACCTTTTCATGAAAACCAGCATACAAACATGTCGTGAAGACATTGTTGATGTCAATTTCACACTAAACTTTCAACAAATAAGTGTATAATTGAACTGAATTGTACCGGAACACTGTTACTAGGGGAGCTAGGACCACCTCCTTGCCCACCCCCCAGAACTAAACCAAACCAACTTTTTTATGTTCCTTTTATGAACCCAAAAAAAAATAATCAGGATGTTCCCAAAATTTAACAGTGGCCCCAAGGGGGTTTATTTCAAGATGGCGTCCAAAATGGCCGCCAAAATAGTGTGTTTCACAAATGAATTAAAACAAGATATAAAAAAACTTAATGTCAACGAAAAATCACCAAGATCAAACCATATTAATCATAATTACATTATCTGTGGCCTAAATAATTTCATCACATGTTTTAAACTTCAAAATGGCGTCCAAAAGCTGGCCGCCAGAATAGCGTGTTTCACTAAAACGCATTAAAAACAAGTTATTATTATTAAAAACTTAATGTCAAGAAGATCCAATGAGATGAAAGTCTCAGGTGTAATGAATACATCTGTGCCTAAAATAACGTCATTCACATATTTTAAATTCAAACTGGCGTCCAAAAATGGCTGCCGGATAAGAGTTTTTTTGTTCATATAATGCATGAAAACAAGAGTATACCGTAATGGCGAGAGGTTTCAATGAGTTTCAGATGATAATGAATGCATCGGTCTAAATAATTTATTCACATGTTTGAAATACAAAGTGGAATTCCAAACTGGACGCAAAATGTGAGCCAAAAATGCCGCCCAAGTGGGACTTTTTCCCCCCTCCCCCCCCCCCCCCCCATTATAATGCGTCACAACAACAAAAAATACACATAACTAGAACAGGAATATTACAGAGAACCATATCTACAGAAAAAGGATATATAAATATATATATACGTATAAGCTTATGTGTTGTGGTTAGGGGGAAATTTCGCTGTTTTATGCACTAATTATAAGTTAGGGGAAATTTGTTTCCCTGAATGGATCTTTTGTTTGCGCTTATTCCGTCAAAGGATATGAATATTAATTTATGCAAAATTAAAGATAATCCACTAGACTAACAAAGGATATGAGTATTAATTAATCTAAATAATAATAAGATATAGCCTAATGAATAATCAAATTTCCCCCTAAGGGTCATTGTAATAAATTTATTACATTATGTACATATATAACAGGTTTACATTGCTAGTTACTATATAATAATAGCTTGTGATTTGGGAGTATCTTGTCAGAAACAAGGGTTTGGAGCGTATTGATTTTATCAAAATTGATGTATTTTAAGTACAAATGGGTCAAGAACAGATTCTTACATAAAATCTGGGGTGGTCTCTGGAATTTAAATAGGCACTTAAAATGGGAGTCTGTGGAACTGAAAATGGACCTGAAAATGAGGGTCTTATGCGGCGGCACTTGCCATACCACTTTTCAATGCGAGCAACCCCGGGCCCCTACTTATATACAAGATATTTAACAGTCAAGTTTTGAGTCAGAGATAAGGTACTTGCCCTTCCAGGGAAGTCGCCTGACACGGAATAAGTAAAGAAATGTGTATTCATATTGTTACCAACATCAAACATGGCCCATTCACAGCATTTGCAAGTACAAGACCCATAGTTTGCGTTGTCAAAAGTACAAAAATTAAACAACCATCAACCTGGACAGAGCATAAACCTGCCCTCATGATGGAGGATGATCTTGTCAACGTCATTCCAAAAGGAGCTACAGCCGTTACAAGGATACCATCGGGGGGGGGGCGTACTTTTAAGAAGTTACTAGGAACATTGAACATGTTGAATGCCACTAGACAAATGACATCAACACCAACATCAAACCAGCCATCGGTGTTCATCACCTTCAAGGACCACAATGTGAAGAAATTATATTAAACCCAGATTGCATGTCGCAATACTCATTGCTACCCACTGCATTCAAAGGAAAGCTGGATCCCGAGTTATGCGAACGCGTCAGCTTGAGTTATATGGATTTTGCCTTCTTTGTCGCAGAATGAAGATGCCATCTGAGTGATATATTTCCTCTGTGTGTTGGAGCGGTGAGGAATTGTCCAATGGCTGACGGTTAGGTTTTTGGGTAAAATTTCTTTAAAAGCACCCGATGGTTTCCATGGAATATTATAGCACTTTTGGAATGTGGTGAACCAAACACTGAGGGCAGGTTTATGCTTGCCAGTTGAAGGTCTCTGATATTTTGGAGAGGAACAAATGCCCCTCTGGGATTAATTCTGCAAACGCTGTGAATGGGCCATGTTGGATATTGGCAACATTAAGAATGCACATTATTTTGCTTCTCAGTGTAGGGTGCTCGACTGAGGGCATAGTCTTTTCTCATACGCAATATTGGACTGATAAAAGGAAAAAGATTATTGAACACATTGAATAAACATGCCTGAAACATCACTTGCAAAGACAAGACGACGAACAAATTGGGTAAGAGAACAAAAACACAATAAGTTTTTACATCTTGTTTTTTAATGATTTTAGTAAAAACTCACCATGTCCCTGATTGTCCACCGATTGCTGGTTGATTGTTGAGTCATTCCAGTGGCGCTATTAGAGGTCAAGGTCCTCCTGGGGGGTACAACTTGGAAAAGGGCACCCCCCTCCCCCCCCGATGGTATCGTGGAAACGGCTTGTAAGTCCTTTTGGAAGGCGTTGACAAACATCCTCCATCATGAGCGGCAGGTTTATGCTCTGCCAGGTGATGGTTGTGTATATTTGTACTTTGGAAAAAACATAATGGGTCTTGTAAATCTGCAAATGCTGTGAATGCGGCCCGTTTGATTGTTTGGTAACAAAAGGAATACACATTTCTTTACTTATTCAGTGCTGCAGGCGACATCCTGGAGGGCCAGCACCTTATCTCTGACTCAAAACTTGCCTGTAAATAAGATTACTGTAGGACCCGGGGTTGACTCACATTGAAAGGTGGTTTGGGTAAGGATAAGGGGGTGCCGACCTTAAGACCCTCATTGTCAGGCCGATTTTCAGTTCCCACAGACTCCCATTTTAAGCCTATTAAGTTCCAGAAGAGACCCCCACATTTTATGTAAGAATCTTGTTCTTGACCAAATTTAATTAAATACCTCAATTGAAAAAATCAAGCTCAAAACCGTTGTTTCTGACAGGAAACTACCCAACATACAGCTATATATACCAGTAGTAACTAGCAATGTTAACCTATATATATGTATACATAATGTAATAATTACTTGACAATGACACTTAGGGGGAACTTTGAATTATTCATTAGGCTTTATTTATTAGATTTAGATTAATTAATACTAATATCTTTTGTTAGGTCTAGTGGATATTTTAAATTGCATAAATTAATCTTCATATCTTTGACGGCGGAATTAAAAGTCGCAAAACAAAGAACCGCGTTAGGGGAAACAAAATTTCCCCCTAACTGATTATTAGTGCATAAGAAAAAGCGAATTTCCCCCTAACCCACACATAGCTTATACGTATATAGATATTTATATATCTTTTCTGTAATATGTTCTCTGTAATGATTGTCCTGTTATAGTATGTGTATTTTTGTTGTTGTGACGCATTATAATGGGGAAAAGTCCACCTGGCGGCCATTTTGGCTCCAGTTTGCGGGCCCATGTGAATTTCACTTTGTTATTTTCAACATGTGAATAAAATATTAGGTACAGTATGTATTCATTATCATGACTATTGAAAACTCTCGACAATTACGGTTATACCTCTGTTTTCAATGCATATAGTAACAAAAACTCTTCCGGCAGCCATTTTGGGACGCCATTTTGAATTTTTAAAAGATGTGAATGACATTATTAGGCACAGATGTATTCATTATCACTTGAGACTTTAATCTCATTGGATCTGTCTTAGACCAATTAAGTTTTAAATAAACTTGTTTAAGACGTTTTAGTGAAAAAAAGCTATTATGGCGGCCATTTTGACGCCATTTTGAATTAAAAATGTGAATAAAGTAATTAGGCACAGGATATGTTAATTAGATCTAATATGTGATCTTGTGATTTTTTTTCTGGACAATGTAAGTAGTTGTTTATATCTTGTTTAATTCATTTTAGTGAAGAAAAACCCCCACTATTTTGAGGCCATCTTGGACGCCCGCTGAATAAAACCCCTTGGGGCCCAACTTTTAAATTTTGGGACATCATGATTATGTTTTGGGGTCATAAAAGGAACCTACAAAAAGTTGGTTTGGTTGAGTTCGGGGGGGGGGGGTTTTGCCAAAGGAGGTGGTACTAGCTCCCCTAGAAGATGGCGTCTAGCATGCAGCGTGCTCATCATGATTCAATGGATTAATGATTTTCACCTGAGGCCTGATCATTTTACGCTTTCACAATCCAACTGATGCAAGGGTATTTAAGAAACGTGGTGTGAATACGCCCAGTAAATTTGTTATGCGTCCAATGTTACTATGTCATACTTTTTAAAGTCACTTAGCGCTAAATATCCATATCCTATGTTTAACTGTAAAACATGTTATATGACACGTCCAGCCCACAAAAGCAAGGTATTTAATTTTCAACGAAACATGCAAATTGCAGTTTTGCCTCCCTTCTTTAGGCTTGCTGGGACTATTAGGGCTCGCAGGTGATCACTGAACCAGAAAAATGGGTATATGTTGGATTTTTTTTTAAAATGGAAAGAGAAACAGTTCAATTCTACTTGGGTGGTTTTTGGTTTTTAAATGTACACTAAAAGTTTAAAACTAATAAGCATGATTTAACATAAAATTTACATTTTTGGTGACAAAAACGCTATATCGGCCATAGGGAAAAAAAAAAGTCGAACGAAGTTTAAAAAGAACGGGATCTTAATTTCCAATAATTTATTAATTTAGGACCTGTTCAAGTTTCAAGAATCCTAAAAAAACATTTTGTCAAAAGTAAGTTTAAAATTCGAAAATTACTGTGCGGGGAAATTTACATAGTACATGTTATTCCCTAGAAAATCTGTATTGAACACAATCATGCATGGTATTGTGGTTACTTTTGAAATAATGCACTGCTTTAAACCACATATGCTGTCTTAAAGTTTAAGTTCAAATAACATATAACACTTCTCTGACTATTTTCGTTTTCGAAAAACACTTCCGCCCCTTGATTTCAAATAGCGCATGGATTTGCATATTAAGAGATTAAGGATACCTTTTATACCAAACATTCGCTCGGCACTTCTCGTGTACATTAATTCAACGCGTTGCCGTTGCATAAACCTGTCGGTTAGGGGTAAAACCGTGACAGGTAAAGGGATGTATATGTACTGCATGTGTAGCATGACAATGATCAAGGAGCTAGAGAATGGGCGGATATGTATTGACCGTCGACGCGCAATCGTATGTCATCAGACTTGACCACAGTAACTCATTCATTAGCAGTTGCAAGAGTCAAATCATGGTCTTATGCCAGCAGCATTTTTATGGCTTCTGCTGTTGCTGATTGATAACAATCTAACTAGAGCAATACCCGACAACACAAGATTAAGCAATGAAGACTACTGACGCAAATTGTATTACCCAAAAATGATCTGTTTAATCCTGTTTCCTTATAAAGTATCTTCTAGTACATGTATAACAGGTTGCACTGTACCTTTGACTTTGGTCTTTGCAAGAGATTTGTATCCAAAATACAAATCGCGTTCAGGAAAAGTCAGTTTTTCGAAGCAAATCGGTTATTGCAGTTGGAAAAGGACCATTGAATGCCTGCAGGCCTGGTATAAATGTGTCAGAAAACGTTGGCTCCCTTTTATTTTAAATAGGTTATGACGGTGAATTATACCGCTACGGGACGTGTTTTTTAGGTAAGACGGTGCGTGTATGATTACGTTGCAAGAATATGGCAGCACACATTGGTATGATAGTGTGGTGTTGTGGCAAACTATGAGTTATAGAAACGTTACATGTATGCACAAAACAGTCTTTATCACGAATATTAAATCTGCTTAAACAAGGAAACCGTTGCGGCTCTTTCGTTTCAACTGTTGCATTTCAAGTACACTGTTTGCTTACTTAAACGGACAACGAGATTAAGTAGATGTGTTTTACAAAATGTTGAAAAGGCAAAGATTGAGGAATTAAATTGGATTGCAATTTGGAAGGTGTTCTGAGAGCTCTAGGGTTAAATATATGTTTTCTGATTTTCCAAAGCGTGGTCAATGACCACCTATATATGGTGTACCGTATTGAGACATTGGCGGACATCTGCAAAGGTAGTTGCACACACCAACCCTTAGCCTGACTAAACTTAAAATGTTGCAGATTGTACAAAGAGACATTTTATAAAATATTTCAAAATGGCTGATGCAAATTGATAGCAATCTAAAGATTCATTGATCCGAATTTTTTAAATTGGTAAGTAAAAAGAATGGGAAAATGGGAGACAATATTAAAATAAATTGGAGTCGGACCCTTGGACTGCTAGCGCATATTGGTCAGTTTTTTCTGTTAAACGATTGGTGTTGGACTGAATTTCAGCACTGTTTCACGCGGCGATTTCAGGCAACAGTCGCACTGTCCCTCAATGAAGACGCGTCGAAAACTCACATGACTAGGTGTCTTGAAAAATATAAAATGAGTGTTTCGTACATACTTGATAGCATTCTAGCCCATCGGAATGAGATTCTTGTTTATTCAAATCCAAGTTTTACATGACAGTACCTACAAGCAGCACATTAATGCATTATTTACTAGAAGTCTCGACTTGATTTAGCGGATTGAGTCAAGCTGAGCCATGGCCCATTGGAGTATTCAATTCAAATTAAACTTGTATGTCAGACTGCGGATCTGGAATGTGTTCAGTTGTTAATGTTTGTTACCTTTTTAGTCATCACATTATAAGTGTAACATTATTGTGACGAGTGATACAAAATAACAACCTTTGTCACGTTAGAAAAGTTATGGCGCTATATTTTAGCAACAAAAGGCACATAACTGTTCAAGTCATACTGGGGGTAAATTACAGAATTCGTTAGGATTTTGTTAAAAACACTGATCTGTTACGACGACTCGTGGACGCCAAGGTAAGAAATACCTTTAAAAACCAAAAAATTAGACTTGCACAAGTGATCTGAAATTTTTATATAATCAAATATTTTGTCAAATGATTGTTCAAGAATTTGTTATGTCCAAAACACAATTACAAGTCAATTAATGATACACTCAATGTTAAGAGTTTACAGTCTTACTTAAAAGTCCCAATCAGAGGTGAGCGACTTATGTCCAGAATTAACAAAAAGGGTTGGGTTAAACGATTGGATGTCCCACAGAAGGACTCCAAAATGGCAGGATGGCAAAATATACATGTATATCCATATTAATGATCCATGGAATTATTTTGTTCCTTTTTTAGGAGCAGTCCAGAAAATTTTGTCCAGCAGTTCAAGGACGCCGACACTAATATTATACAGTACAATATAAGAGACATTTCTGTATAAAAATCGACCCAAGGGTGGCAGACTCAAAAAATAGATTTCCTTATCTTTCATCATGGAAGGCGGCCTTTGGTCAAAGTAAACTAAAATATGACAATTATTTAAATCCTCGACCCTGGTTGAATGGGTACGACGAAAAAACTTAATTTTCTCTAATTTTCCAAATTTCACCTTTTTGAAGACCTGAAAATGCCTGCTGCGAATTGAAGCCACGCCAACGATGAAAACAGTATTAACAACATAAGAGGTGCATACAGATATAAAACTATCTTAAACTTTTCAAAATTATTTAAACCAATTTTGCGATGCTAGTGTTTGGAAGATACCATTATACAAATAGGGGTGGTTTGCCACAATTTTGGGATTACCTGAAAAATGACTTTTTGTCTTCATAAGTCATTAAAACCCAAGGTGGTACCGCTTGTGGATTAAATGGCTTTTGTGTTGGGTTCATATGATTTGTTGTCTAGTCACAAATAAAAACCAACTTGGGGATATGCAGCATTAAAGGGGAGTGTTGCCAGAAAACTGACATTTTGCGAACAGAAATAGAAATTCTACATATCGTACAGTACTTAAAATGGTACATCTTACCACTATTTGAATATAATGATGTATACAGAGGCAAAGAGGCAATGAAAACACATGAAAAATCTATCTGTTAGAAATTGACAATTCTTTTTAAAAAAACTTTTTATGTGTTAAAAAGTGTTGCCAGAATACACATGGCGAACCCTAGGGTTGGTACAAAAATAACACAATTCTCTTGCTATTTTTAACACTAATATTGGTTTTGTGTGGACCATTTATTCTTTAAAAAGTTTCTGGCGGTGAAGGGGATAAGATTGGAATTTAATATTATTTCAGGTAGAGCTTGGGAAACCTTCAAAATTTTTTAGTTTGAGAGAGATCGGTTAGATCCCTTACCGAGCAATCTTTCAGAAATGTTCTAGTTTTTCCACAAACGCGAAACTTGCGGTTGAGTTTTTAGCTCCAACGTAATTTACATGTCTACGTATCTTTCATTTGGTAAACTGAATGTGGTCAGCTTATTAGATGTTACCAGCTGACATATATTGCATTCTCTTGGGGATTGGGCACATGGAATATCGGTAATACTCTCTAATGAGGCCATCTAAGTATGGCTTCAGCGGCACAAGCCTACCAGAATTAGATGTAATAGTCCCCACAGTTCCCATCATTTCGTTAGGGGTCGACGTGGAAATTGAGACACAAACAACGGTTGACCAGAGTGGGGCTCACGTTTTAATTGGTCTAATGATCACAAGTCCTGGCTTTTCAAATGAACCTCACGTGTATGCTCTTGTGCAAAAATATCAGTTTCTCGGTTTCAAAGTTTTTCAAAAACTGTGCATTTCAATTCATTAAAAAAACCAGGTTTTTGACCGATAACACTTAGTTTATCAAGACCTGAAAAAAAGGGTTTTTCTCGCTGATTAAACTATCAAAAACTGTTTTTTAAAAATCGAAAAAACAGGTGTTTAATCATGGCAGGTTTTATAACCCTGGTTTTCGATAAAAAGCTATTTTAAACTAGTTGTATATAAAAATAGCTTTTCAAAATCGATAACGTGGTATATTTTTACAGGGGTGTATCAATCGGAAAACATGGTTTATACGGCCAAAAAAAGTTGTTTTTATCTTTATGGTGCAAAATATGTGCCATAGGCCGGTCATGACTGCACGTACATACAAAGAGAAAAATGTTGCATTTCATCCGATTAACCAGGCCAAGAAAAATAAGTTTATCAAAACAGTTCTTTTTCAAATCAATAAACTGGTGTTTATGAGAAAAAAAAAACAAGTTTTCTGCCCTTAAATGCAAAAGAGTGAACTTTCACTTCTTTTAGAGTGACTACGCCCCCCCCTAACACCCCAAAAAAAAACTCTTTTGGTCAAACTACCCCTGGTTAATTACAAATTGATATCATTTTATCACCTTTCAAAACATATTTTTTTTGATTTTACCCTTGATAATTTCAATAATGATATTATCAGTCTGTAAATTATCAAGAGGTAAAATTTGACCAAAAATACCCTTTGAAAGGTGTGAAATTTCACTTGTTGCACTTGGAAAGTAATCCCGATAAGAGATTTCAGTTTTAAAAACCTGTGTTTTTGTCACTGCCTTAATGGTTCCACTGGTGTCTGTTGATGTATGTTGGTGTTGATTGTTGAATGTCTGTGATGTGCAAAAGGGTACTTTGCATATAAGGAAAGCAATATAAGCAATATCCGCACACTTCGATGGATTTAGACCAAACTTAAGTCATAGATGGCATGGGATCCCTCATTTTCTGATGAGGGCAAAAAGGTCAGTGAGTCGAGGAAGTTGTAGAGTAAAGATTAAATTCACCAGCAATTGAAACGTGAAGTTGATTGGAACCAGACTTGAGGCATAGGTGCAAACATTGGATCCCTCATTTGTTGATGCTGTCCAAACGGTCACTGAAGGTCAATAGGTTAACATGCCAAGGTCAAAGGTCACATGCCAAGGTCAACGGTCCACATATGCCAATCATTTACGGCAGGCGACATATGCGGTCCAAAGACCGATGTATTTTTTTAAAATAAAACCAAGTTTGTCACCCTATTACTCTCTTTTTTTATATTGAAAAACCAGCTTTTTCAAAAAAAGAATAGGCTGGGTGAGTTTGAATGGGTGGTTGGTGAGTCAAAAGAGGTCAGTGTTCTCCTGAGCATGTCAACCCCTAGAACATCACAAGCCATATGTTATTGAACACTTGTCAAATTACAAAACATGAGGGATTGTGGGGGATAAGATGGGTTGCGGTGGTTTGAGTGGTGGGTTGTGAGAGGCTTTGGTTGGTATACCACATCATTTTAATCATTTAATATAGTCAAAAAAGATGTTGATGTTCTCCTAACCATGTCAAAACCTAAGCATCATAATTCACATGTTTTCAATTGAAAACCTTGTCTAATTTTTTACTAGTAGGTATTTTTGGGACTTTGGGGGTGGGTGGGGTAGGGTTAAGGATTGGTGGGTTTGAAGGAATAGGAGGGTTGAGTGGAGGTGGGGGGGTAGAAAACTTGGGTGGTCTATGACACTATTTTTTTTAATATAGAGTCAAAGAGGCCGGTGTACTCCAGAGCATGTAAAAACATAATCATGACACTTCATTTTCCCTAAGGTAGGGTAATTTTGGGATTTTTTGAGGGGGAAAAGGTGTAAGGATTGGTTGGGCTTGAGTGGGATGGTGGGTTGATGGGAGAATCCTGACTGTTGGTGTGGGACAGTGGCTACCAGGATTTGTTGACGCGGGGGCACTGAGTTTTAATGTACCGACACGTGTATTGTAACCTACATTTTTTTAACGGCTCGCTACGCTCGCTGGTTGACCCTTTTTTTTTTTTAAACCGTCGACGGTCTCGAAAATCTGAAGGGTGCGGTTGGAAAGCATCTTCGCCAAAGCAAAGATAGTTGCTAGTAGTAGTAGGTAGTAGTCAGGGATAGGTAGTATATAATCAAATTAAACCAATTAAGCAGTTGATAGTAAACCAATTCTTATGAAGCTAGCTGGATTTCATTATTAACCACACCCCCTCAAAACAACATCTTTTTTACAACAAATGTACCGACGGACCATGATGTACCGACAAAACATCGGTCGGGGGGAGGGGGGGCACGGCCCCCCTCCCCCCCCCCCCCCCTCTGGCTAACGCCACGGTGTGGGACATGTGATGTTGCTGTGGTAGAGGATCATCCATAATGAAATATTGCTGGGGGTTATAATTCACCTATGCTTTGGTTGCACATCAACTTGCACTGTAGTTAGTTATGGTGGTGGAAGGCTAGTCTGTGATGGAGTGGGGGTAAATAACAGGTATCACTGATTGACCTTGTCAGGCTGCTACAAGTACCAAAAGAACAAAAATAGGTTAAAACAAGGTCTACTTATGTGAGCCTGAAATTTAGAATATGCATATTTTGTCACTGCATTAGGTTTTATTTTAATGGAAAAGTAAAATATTTCTGGCTCCACTATTCAAGATACTATAAAGCCCCAAACGTGTTTTAATTTAATTTATACCTCAGTACCATCACCTTTCTGTCCATCCTAAAAATATCACTGCCCTGGGAACGTTTCCTTGGAGTTTATTTCAAATGTAATATATGATTTTTTTACAACAAATAATATGCTCTAAAACAACCCCTTTAAAAAATAATGTATCTCCAAATGACACATTTGCAATGTCTCTGGCCGTGGTTTTGAAAAGCAAAACCCGGTATCATTTATATTTATTTAGTGAATTATTGTAATGTTCTTAGTAATTATGTGGCATTACATCAAATTTTGTCTTTTTTAAGGTTTGAAAACCTGTAAAATGTGCAATAAATGTGAAAAAAAATCTGTTATGTGGTTGTACAATGGAAAAAAAAACCACAGGGTGAGAGGTGAATGAATAAGTGTCAAAATTTAAAGTACCTACCTAAGAACTATTCATACACAAACTTTGAAGAAAATCCATTTTTAAGGTCTGCCAACTTTTTCCATTTCGGTCGATTTTTACAAAATGTCTCTAAGTATTACCACTAAAGTCAGTCTGTCACAAATGTCCATTTTTAGGACCAAAAAACTGGTATCCATTTGTTATTCAAGAACTGAAGCTCTTTTGGCTGGAAGACGACGGACAAATAGCATTGCACACAGCAGCTCCTGTGGTATCAATCAACTGATCTTGATACTTGTATGTATGATTCGCCCATTTGGAGATCCACAACTAAACAACTGACTAAGTTTTTTCTGTAGTTAGATTTCCCTAATATCGAATAATAAACTATTTACAAATCATCATGCATAACATAGCCTAACACTTCCCAATTGGATCTCGTACAATTGGCATATGCATTGCATCATCTTACAGTTAAATGACATCATGGGAAACTACCTATTTACAAGTTGTAAACTTGGAAAAACTAAGCTATTTATAGTGCTTAACTCATCTAGCATGAATTCAAAGGCATATTACAACACCTGGCACCATATCAATAGAACACTAGGGAAATAACAAGAAAACAAAGTACTTTTAACATGAGAATTTTAGCAGTAAAATAGAGAAATAACATTTTTTAGTCATTAAATGGTTGGTATTTGGTAAAACCTTGGTCAAACGAGTAAGAAGTTTTTTTAATCCATTCTGAAGACTTGATTCTGTTGCAATTAGGTTTGGGTCAAGCACATTACTATACACTGTTGCCAGTGTCGTGACAGGTTTTCGTTTGTGAGGTAACAAAAGTCCGCATTTTACATGTTTTGAAGGTAATTCAATATTTAACAGAATGAATATAGGGTCGGCCATATTTGTTATCAACCAATTAGAAAAATAAGCAAATACGGTATTATTTTGCATATTTGATGTGACAAACGATATGTTAATAATTGTATCTACCGCTACTCACATACCAAGTGTTCATGAAAATCGGTCATTGCGTTCTGTTCAGAGAGGAATGTTTACCTTTATTTGACCTTTTTGTTTGACAAGAAACACTGCTGTTTTGTAATAACGAAGGTGGTTCTACCAGCTATAGATGGTGGCCCACAAAAACGCGAGGGTGAGGTTATCGAACAATTCGTACTGATATTATTTGCAAAAGATTAAACGTAATGAGGGGAAAGAACTATGTCTCTTCAAATACAGTCATCACTCGTGGTTTATACGAATTGAAACAGATAAAAGGGGAAAGATACAAACTTTAAAAAATCAAATCAGATGATAATGGAAGTAGTAAAAACGGCGGTGAAAACATCGAGTTCTGAATATGTTTTGTATTCCAAATTCAAAGGCAACATTCTCCAACACAGATTTACGATTAAAGTATATTGAATACTTCACAATACACATCTATCACCATCGTCTAGTACCAATAAAGTGCACTTTATGTGTCACACGTCTGGTAAACTACCTGGCGTTTAAACGAAAAAGCATTTCGTTTGCATGTTCGAACACCTCTGCAAATTAAACACCTTACTTATGGTCACCCGATATTCGGGTCAATTAAAAGAGACTGTATGAATTACGGTATCATACAAAGACATGAAGATCGTGTTTGTATACCATTCATAATGTATTGAGGGGACCTATTATATTAAAACAGTTTGGATGGTTAATATTTCTTGTCATACTTGGTCAATATTAGTATTGTACTATAAAAAGTGCTCATTTAAGGGAAAATGATCTAAACTTGACACATGTTAAAAGCAATATTAAAAAAGACGTTCCACCCCAGACAAAAACGAAATTTTTATCTTTAAAATAAAATAATGCTAAAATGGTGAATTTGTGTTTCTTGATGAGTTTTTTTAAACTGCAAATTCATCAAGATTTTACCATCGTTTTAAGGTTTGATCGATGATGATGATGCTGCTGATGGTTCAATATAGGTCCTTATAAAACCTAAAATTTAAATTTATTTCACCAACATATTTCTTGAAAAATACTTAATTTAGCTAGTGGAGTTGGCATGATTGATGATGATTAATGATGTTGATTTTTGTGGTGATGCTGAAAATAATGATAATATAATTTGATATCACTGGATGAATGATAGTAATGACGGACACGTGTGTGTAATCGAAAAGGATCCTGGAAGTTGGTGTGATTAGCAATTGTGTCCAGTGTTGTGCGTACCACAGTATCATAGCCTGGAGGCTAAAGAACCAGCTCAATTTTGTTTGAAATGCAGAGGTAAAATAATGAAACATGCTTGCGAATATCCAGTGTCAATTAAAATTGCCTAAGGAAATTCGAAGGTAAATTACAGCCCAAAACATTCAGAGGGAAAGAAAAATTGAATAATTCATATAAAACCGAACCATTTCAGTCGATGTTTATGGAAATTGATTACCTTTCACAATAAGTTAAATTTGAAAAATGTGTTTAGTAGTCGTTGTCGAATTCTAGACAGATTTAGATGTCAAAGGTCATTGTCTCGTATTTCTTTGCCTTAGCAGAATGCTCATTTGACGTAGCAGTTGAAATTACAGAATATCCACGGAGACAGAAAACCCTGTTGCGAAAACCTACAAAATGAGGGGCCCACCACTTCACGGAAAATAAAACAATTGAAATAGTTAAGAGACATTTTCTGTAAAAATCGACCGAAATGGGAAAAAAGTGGCAGACCTTAAAAAATGGATTTTACTTCAAAGGTTGGTTAGGAATAGGTCTTAGGTCGGTCACTTTAAATTTGACACTTATTCACCTCTCACCCTTGGTTGCCATGGTAAACACCCAAATAACAGATGTTTACATTTAGTGCACATTTATACGGTTTTACACCTCAAAAAAAGACCAAAGTTGACGTAATGCCACCGTAATTTACTAAGAAAATTAAAGAGTGAAAGGAAAAATCCCGTTCTTCTATACTTACTTCTATGTCTAGTAATAAAATTGAGAAAGCGAGGACAGCGGGGGGGGGCTAACAGGCGGTTCCCGGGCGCAGGGGTTGGGTATGTCTGGGTTCGGGGTTTGCGGGTTCCGGAGGGGTTTTGCTTTTCAAAAAACAAGTACAGAGACATTGCAGAATGTTTCATTTGGAAGATACCATTATTTTAAAAGGGGTGTTTTGAGCAAATATTATTTTGTTGTAAAAAACTCATGATTATAATTGAAAAAATAAACTCCAAGGAAACGTCCCAGGGCAGTAAGTTTTAGGGTAGGAAGAGAAGGTAATGGTGACTTGTGTAGAAAATGAAAAAAATTTGGGGCTTTACCCAGTATATTGAAGTTATGTTGCCAGAAAGATTGTACTTTTCGTTTAAATTGAAACCTAAGGCAGTGCCAAAATAATGCATCTTCTACATTAAGGCTCCAATATTAATTTTTTTTTTAACCTTATTTATTGTATTTGTAACTGTAGCAGCATGACAGGGTCAACAGTGATACACCCTTGTTATTTACCCCCACTCCAACACGACTAGCCTGCCCCCCCAAACTAACTACAGTGCAAGTTGATGTGACACCAAAGCATAGGTGATTAGAACCCCGGCATTATTTCATTATGGGATATCCTCTACCATGGCAATCCTCACCTGTCCCACACCACCCGTCAGGATTCTCCCATCACCCTACCATCCCACTCAAGCCAACTAAGCTTACAACTGATCCCCCCCCCCAAAAAAAAATCCAAAAAAATACCCTTAACCTAGGGGAAATTGGACAAATAGTTTTCAGTGCACATGGCTTGTCATGCTTAGGTTTTGGCATGCTGATGGAGTACACAGTGCCTGCTTTGACTCTATATGAAATAATGTCATAGAACACCAAGTTTCACCCACCCCACCCATCCACTCAAACCCCCATGCGCTCAAACCCCACCCATTCTAACCCATCTTACCCCACCCCCAAAGCTCCCCAATATACCTTACCTAGTAAAATTAGAACAATTTTTCAATTTTTGGGGGAACTGTGGAATTGTGATGCTAGGTTTTGACAAGGTTAGGAAACATCGTGACTATATATAAATGATAAAATGATTTTTTGTGGTGACCAACAAGCTCCACAAACCCCACCCACTCAAACCCCACCCTCCTTATCCCCCAACTCCACCCCAATATTTTTTAATTTGACAAGTGTCAATAATCATATGGAGTGTGATGTTTAGGGTTTGACATGTTGGAGAAACAGGACATCTTTGACTCAACCACCCACCATTCAACACCCATCCTTATCCCTATTTGAAAAAGCTGGTTTTTCAATTTGAAAAAAACAGATTTTAATCTGGTGAGAAGAAACTTGGGTTTTTAATAAAAAAATACATCGGTCTTTGGACCAGCATGTCGCTGCCTAAATGTTGGCCTCACTGTGACCTTGACCTTAGCATGTGACCTTTGACCGCATCAACAAATGAGGGATCCAATTCACCTATGACTCAAAGTTGGGTTCGTAATTCAAACTTCAAACTTTTCTTGATGTTAAACTTATATTTACATCTCATTGGACCTACATAATGACCTTTCACTACCTCATCAGAAAATGAGGGATCCCATGTTGCATTAGGAACTAAAGTTTGGTTTTTTTAAATCCATCGAAGTGTTGCGGGATATGCTTATATATTACTTGCTAATATGCCAAATGTTAACCCCTTTTTCACATCAACAGACATAATATCAAAAACAAAAGACTCAAACAGACAAACAGTGGACAAAGTGATGATCCCAATGTGTCATTCATCTAAGGTCCAAGGTTCGATCGCTAGTAGCCTCGTACCCCAAGATTAGATAAGCACCCAGATTTTAAAGGAAGTGATCAACATGGTTGGTTATCAGAAGAAAAAGAAAAACTTACTATTTTTCTGATTTACCCACTGAAATCTAAGGGCCAAAGGATGTTTGGTTTAGAAGTGAGAGCGAAAATGGGCCGCCTTTTGGTCGACCAATATTATTTTACACAATATCTATGGGCTATACAAAATCACGTTTTTAGCCTCACTTCAAAAAAACAGGTTGTAATATCGGCGCAAAACTTACAGATGGGGATTTGGTGTGAAGGCCAATATATCAAGATGGGAAATGAAACTTCAACCCTTAAATCGGGCCATCCACCTTATCAAGCAAGGCGACAAAAGGAAACCAGGTTTTTTTCTGAAATCTTGCTCATCGGATTACTCTCCAAGGTGCAAACAGAGTGAAATTTCATCACCGTTCAAGGGTATAATTTGGGTCAAATTAATTTCTTGATAATTTACAAACTGATTTATAAAATATCCTTATTGAATTATTCAAGGGTATAAATTAAAAAAATATTGTTTAAAGGTGATAATAATAATATTCATTTTGTAATTATTCAGGGGGTAAATTTGACCAAAAAATGTTTGGGGGGTGAGGGATGTTGTAGTCACTTTTTAAAAGAGTGAAAAGTCACATTTTGCATTTAGTGGGAAGAAGATAATGATAAAACGTGTTTTTATTCTAAACCCAGGTTTAGCTTGATTTGAAAAAGAAATTGTTGATAAATATTTTTCTTGGCCTGGTTAATCGGATGAAAAACGCAACACTTTCTATTTGTACAGGTAAGTCTACCTGCCTATGGCACATATTTTGCACCCTAAAGATAAATCTTTTTGCGAGAAACCAGGTTTAGATTGAAAACCTGTAAAAAATATACCACATTATCGGAGTTGAAAAGCTTTATTTTTAGATAAAATAGTTTAACTGTTTGATCGAAAAACACAGGGTTATTTAAAACCTTGCCTATCGATCAAAAACTGGTTTTGCGATTAAAAAAAAAAAAGGTTTTGTGATAGTTTATCATCGAAAAAAACATGTTTCACGTTCTTGATTAAAATTAGTTCACTCGTTGTCAAAACCTTTTTTTTTAATTGAATTTGCACATGCAAAGTTTTTGAGAAAAACACTGGTTTCTCGACCCCGAGAAACCTGATATTTTGGCACCCAAAGAGGCATACACGTGTCATTGGGAAAGCGCAGGACTTGTGATCATTAGTTAACCATTAATAATTGAGCCCCACTTGTCAACGTGTTTGTGTCTCAAATTTCCAGTCGACCCCAAGCGAAAATATGGGGAAATGTGGGAATAGAAATCTAAGTCTTGATAGGGACTTGTGCGTTGAAGCCAGACTTAGCGTTGCCTCATTTTTAGGAGAGTTATTCCGATAGCCATGTGGCCCAATCCAATAGGGAATGCAATGTAGTGTCAGTTGGCACATCTAATAAGTGAACAAATTCAGTTTACCAAAAATGAAAGATATGTATCAATACGTTGGAGCTAAAAACTCAAACCGCCATGATGTCACGTTTATGGCACCAAAAATAGAACATGTCGTGAAAGATGGCTCGTGTAAGGGAGCTACCGATCTCTCTCAACGAAAATCTTGCAGGTTCCCAAAGCTCTGAATAAGATTGCATTTTAAAGCAAAAGTCTTCACCGTCAGAACTTTTTAAAGAAGAAATGAGTGACAAAAAACAACATAGTTAGGTTGTGTTAAAAATTAATATCAAGAAAATAGTGTGTTTTTTACCAACATGGTGTTCGCCATGTGTATTATGGCAATCACTTTTTAACACATATATAAAAAAGGGTGGTTGGTGGTATAAAAAACCTCCTCCATATCACTTTTGAGTAAGATAGATTTATCATGTGTTTTCCATTGCCTCTTTGCTTCTGATACATCTTTATATTACAAAATTAGTGGATGTACCATTTTTAAAGTACTGTACGATAGTAGAATTCTGCAAAATGTCAGTTTTTGGCAACACTTCCCTTTAACGCTGCATATCCCCAACGTGGTTATATTTGTGAACATAGACCAACATCATATGTACCACCAACAAAAGCCATATGATCCAACAAGCGTTACTTGGAATTTATGACTTATTAAAAAAGGTCATTTTCAGGTATCCAAAAATTTAGCAAAACAACCCTATTTTGGATAATGGTATCTTCCAAACGCAGCCATCTGCAAAATTGGTTTTTAATAATTTGAAAAAGTTTAAAGATAGTTTTTATAGCTTGTAATGCAACATTATGTGGTAATACAGAGTTTTACATGCGGTGGGAGCGACCGTCGTTGGCATTCATTTAGCATTTTCAGGTCTTCAAAAGGGTGAAACATTTGGAAAATTAGAGGAGAAAATTAAGTGTTTTTGGTTCGGTAACCATGGCAACCATGGTCGAGAGTAATAATTGTCATATGTAGTTACTTGATCAAAGGGCCTCTTCCATGTTGAAAATATGAGGCAAATCTAATTTTGAGAGGTCTGCCCACCCTTGGGTGATTTTAAGAAAAGTAGTTTAATCAGTGTACATAATTTCAAAAACACTATTCCACCATTTACCAAATGATAGCCTTCTGGACAGGAGCACCAAATGAAATATCAGTCCTTTCTGCATTAAGAAAGTTTTTAACAAGAATTTTATGGCACGGGCGAGTCCTGTTGTCCTGAAGCTGTATGCAGAATTTCAAAAACTGACAATGACCTTTTATTTCTTGGATGTGTGAAATAATACGGTATGGGAAAATTAGAGACTAACAATGTTAAATAAAATGAGACTCACAAGATTTGTGTCGTATCACAACCTTCTTATCTTTTCTTGGCCATTGTTTTGGGCTTCTTGGATTGTATATTCCTTTAATTCTAGAACTAAACGGCTTACAGGACACTTGGCACAATTGAAAAAGTGTGCGCCCCAAGATTTTTCAAAATCGATATTTTTGCAATGGGTTGTAAGGCTTTTGTATACAAAGCCCCTCCCCCGAAATGTTAAGACCAAATCAGGCTTCTTTATGGATAAACAGAACGATTTACTAATGTTAGCGTCGCCGGCTACTTTAAATTCACAAGACGACGAAATGGCGGTTAACACAATATACACACGCACGCCGTATGCTGTTTCCCACGCATGGCACACGTTTGATCGGTTATAACCTTTGTGGTTTCATAATCAGTGAGTACTGCGTCAAAATATTCATGTACTAATAGCACATTTGTGTGATTAAAGAATAAAGTTAATGGAAAACTTAAAGTTGGCCTACAAATTACCTGGATGTCTTTATCCTCATCCTCAATGCCCTACATGTTTTGGGTTAGGTTATTGTTATGTGTAAAATATCTCTCTGTTCTTCCAATGGCCTAGGACTATCATTGAGAGCATTGAAGAAATTTCATATTTTGTGAAAATGTGGCCAGTGCCGCTTTAAATCTTATAGCCCCTCCCACGGCGTCATTCTTCACCAATCATAACGCACTTCAAGCGCAGATAATATTTCGTTGTGCAGATAATATTTCGTTTGAACATAAAAATGCATAGTCCCTTAACATTCCTTAAATTTAACAAAATGAATGTAGTTGTGATTGCCGGTGCTTTTTCTTTCCTCAGATCCTTCTACATTATAAAATGGCCACTTGCATAATACATGGGTCCTTATCCTCGTGGTATGGTTAGCCTCATTATGAAACTTAAACACTTCAAAATGATTCATACATGTGAAATATATTTCAAACCAGCACTCTCGCAAGACTACTCTCAATTCTTTAATACATGCCCACGTTGTGCATATTACTATAATCTCAAATTACAACCTTTCTTCTGATTTCCGCTGTATATTTTTTTTTGTATAATTTCAATTTCATTTCATTTGCAACGTTATCTATCATTTTTAAGGTAAATTTCAATCAATTCAATTCTGTTGCAATATTGCATCATGTGTAAACAAGTAAATGTCATCAAGAAATCATCAATATTGCCAAAGGGATGAGCAAATAAATGTTAATTCTCACTGCAATAAATTAAGAGTAAGAGTATCTTTTCCTGTTTCAGTTCCGTTCGTAACTCCAAGTGTGAGGCTTAGCCACCATCATTAGTGACTGCAACTCATAGTAAGGTAAACACTGGCATTCTGGGCCGCGTAAGTAATTCTCAACCGATTCAGACGAAATGACTATGATAGGTCGTTAAACTTATTAGATATGAAGCAGATAAAGGGCATTTCCGTGATCCACAACCTCGCCCCCCCCACGTTACCTCAAAAAAGTTGAGATTTTTATATCATCTGAACCGTCAGCCTTAGTAATCCAGGTATACCTAATCTTACATGCAAGTCGCTCGTCATCTGAGAAATTCGCAATGTTGTATTTTCGTCCGTAAACGGACAGAACTTACAAGCACAGTGGCCTATGGGGAGCCGTGGGAAACAAAACAATAGGCTCATAACACAAAACCGCAAGATCTGGATCAACGCACATTTTTGTAAAAGCTTCCACGGGATATCTAGTGAACATGAATAAAACAGACGGTGCTGGAATCACGAAATGCACTTAAATATATGTATTCACATGAATTGTTGCCGTTTGGCAGAATGCTACTAGAAATATTTTTTATAATTTTGAGATTCTCAGAAATTTTAGAACATACTTAAAATTAACACATCAAATTATCTACCAAACCACTTTGAAATGTAAAGTAGTTGTACCATGCTTCAGATCTAAAGATTGCGTCCAAATGAACCTAATTTCAAAACAATTTAGACAAAGGCAATTACATTAGAAAATCCATTGTATAGTAAAACTACTAATACAGCGTACACCGAAGTATGTGTCCGCACTACCATGGCAAGCCTCTAAAACCTTGCAGTCAAGAAATTATTCAAATGTTATAATTTAACTAAAAAGAAAAAAGCCCCAGAAAGTTATCCCAACTGACACAGAATGCTTCTCCAAAAGCAGTCGTTTGTCATTATTAGTGAAAAGGGTAGTTAGATTGCCTAAAATGAACGAAAGCGCAAGGAATTGAGCGAAAGATTGACTGAATGCGATTATCACGTTTTTTGTGTTTGTAGATTTGAATTCACCACTATAATTATATATTTGTTCACTTTAATCATCCAAATTAATAAAGACAGAAAAAGAATACATGAGATATAGTCACCTTGCAGATCCCCTGTCACATTATCGTGCCTAAGGGGATATTTTGCTTTATAAGTAGTAAAACAAACAAAGCAGTCATCCGATTCGTCCTTATGGGCCTTCATGTCTGTCTGTTCAATTCTATTTATAATGTACTGTTTGCACCCCCTCCAAATTAACGAAAGGATATCCTTAACCGTTAATTCCTGTCTTAATTAACTTCAAATCTGCAAGAACCCAAAAATTAGGTTTTTGCTATGATTTCTTTTTTTCTCTGGATCTTTATCAGGTCTAGAGCAGCTTTCATGTTATCTGCATTAGAGAATTAAGGCTGTTGATTCATTGTAATGGATTCACGTTGATACCTTTGCGGGTCTTTACATCGTTAGGATTCCCTGGCAAATGTCTGTCATTCTGTACATGTTCTTAAAAGCGACGATCTCGTATAGATCGTAATATGTCTAGCCTTTCATTTGGATTATTCAAGTCAGATACTTGGTTCCAGGTATACGAATACAAGTGTTCCTGTACCAGCTGATTTAATATTCGTTCGCCCTTTTTACTTTAATCACATTCTAACTTCGTCTTCGTACAGTAAAATTACAAAGTAACCGCTTCTTGGGGGACTTAGTCTTGTGCCAGTGGGCTAACTTTTCTTGGGTTTTCTTTTTTAGCAAATTCTAAACGTTATTGAATATTTTTCTTGAAAATAAACTCCTTGTCCTTTGGTTCTGTTCGCGTCTAGTGGACTGATTAGTGGACTGACATGAAACCTAATTTACCAAAGCCCACTCTTCAATCTCGGTCTATTGTTTTGCCAGTCGTTTACGAAACTCACTCCCCGCTCCCCTGGATTCAACGTTGTCACGGGAAGCACTTTCACAATGGCCTACATATTATCCAACCATATTGGTTGGGCGGGCGGGGTTTTACGAATAGTGGTAACAAAACAATATAATGTTTTTCTTCAAAAATCATAAATTTTCCTCAATATTAAACCAAGATATAAGCTGCATCCTTTTTTATACAAACCTTTTCATGACAACACATACAAACATGAGTGAAATCCATTGTGTGATGTCAATTCACACTTAAATTTTCACAAATAAGTGTTAATTGAACTGAATTGTACCGGAACAATTGATTGCGTCTAGCTGCAAAGACGGGTGCCCATACCCAAGGGGGTGACGCCGCATTCACAACAGTCGTTCCGTGCTGGGGCGCTGGGACTTT
This sequence comes from Ophioderma brevispina, assembly GCA_023653785.1. Taxonomy (NCBI): domain Eukaryota; kingdom Metazoa; phylum Echinodermata; class Ophiuroidea; order Amphilepidida; family Ophiodermatidae; genus Ophioderma; species Ophioderma brevispina. The sequence continues at coordinate 4,426 of JAMKCH010022480.1, read as the reverse complement.
TGAATATTTCACGGAATAATTATTAGTTTGGGTGCTTGTATACACACATAATGTCCAATTCATACAAACATCCGGCAAAATACAGTTGTTGGCTGTTGGGTGCTATTGGGTGGGTTAAATTTTGTCCTACCCATTCCACACAACGAATGAAATTAACGCGTCTCGTTAGTATAAATAACCCGCCTCAATGAATAATCTTTTCACCTAAGCGCGCCTGCATTATGAGAAAAAAGAGTATTGAGGTCACAATGATCCAGTCGCACTATTATTACACCTGGCCCCATCTAACACATACATCCATTTGTATCACTACTAACCTATTAGTTATATGCAAAGCGGCGCACCCACAGTATGTGGAGAAGCGGAGGCAGCCATTTGCTTGTCTATTGGTGGTACTCTATGCTTTTCATTTGTGGTCGGCAAAACATGCCAGACGATGAATTTCTAAAGATTAACGTACTTTTTGCCTCCTATCAAAAGATAGAACCTCTTTGCGATCATAACCTGATTCAATGGATTAATGATTTATCACCTGAGGCCTGATCATTTTAAAAACGCTTTCACACTCCACTGATGCCATGGTATTTAAGAAAAGTGTGTTGAATACGCATAATTAATGTTATGGTACCATTTTTACTATGTCAATACTTTAAAGTCACTTAGGTTAATATCCAGATTTCCTATCGGTTAATGTAACCTATGTTCTATGACACGTCCAGGCAAAACTCAAGGTATTTAATTGCCAACGAACATTGCAAAATTGCAGTTTGCAATCCCTCTTTAGGCGTGCTGGACTATTTAGGCTGGGCAGGTGATCACTTGAACCGTAAAAATGTGTATATGTTGGATTTATTTTTTTATAAATGTAAAGCGCAATACATTCAAGATTACTGGGTGGTTTTTACAAACTTTATACACTGAAATTGTGTTTAAAACAAGAGATGATTAACATAAATTTACATATTTTGGTTGACAATAAATCGTATATCGCCATAGAAAGTCGAATTTTAAAGAAGGTATCTTAATTTTCAAATAATTTAATTAATACTAGACATGTTCAAGTTTCCAAGAATCCTAAAACAACATATGTAAAATTAATGTGTTCAAAATAAATATTACTGTGTCGTGGAATATTTCACTATTACATGTTATCCCTAGAAAATCTTTTGAACACACTCACATCTGTATTTTTTGGGTGTACTTTTGAAATAATAACGTTGCTTTGAAACCACATCTGCTGTCTTAAATATTTAAGTCAAAACATAATACACTTCTCTGACGTAGTTTGTTTCCGAAAACTTCCGCTGTTGATTTCAAATAGAGCATAGGATTTGCATTAAGAGATTAAGGCTAACCTTTTAACGCAAAATTCGCCCGTCACTCTCGTGTGACATATATCAAACGTTGCCGTTGCATAACATTTCGGTTAAGGGGTTTAATAACGCTGACAGGTAAGAAGGATGTATATTACTAGATTTGTAGCATGACAAGACACGGAGCTAGAGAATGGGGGGTATATGTTTATGGACCGTCACGCAAATCGTATGTCATCAGCACTGACCACAGTACTCATTCAATAAGCGTTGCAAAGAGTAAATCATTTGTCTTATGAAGCAGCATTCTTATGGCTTTCTCTGTTGCGCTTTATAAAAACCTAACTAGAGCAATACCCGACAACACAAGATTAAGCAATGAAGACTACTGACGCAAATTGTATTACCCAAAAAAAAGACTCGTTTAATCCGGTTTCCTTATAATTATCTATACAGACGATACAGGTTGCACTGTACCTTTGACTTTGTCTTGCAAGAGTTGGTAATCAATACAATCGCGTGCAAAATCAGGTTTTCTGAAGCAAATCGGTTATTGCAGTTGGAAAAGGACCATTGAATGCCTGCAGGCATGTATAAATGTTGTCAAAAAACTGTTGCTCCCTTTAGAAATAGGTTTATGACGGTGAATTTATCCGCTAGGGGACTTGTTTTTTAGTTAAGACGTACGTTATGATTGTTGCATGAAAATATGGCATACACTTGATGTATGGCTATAGATCGTGGTGGTGTTGTGGCAACTATGAGTTAGAGAACATTACATGTAGGCACAAACGTCTCTATCACTGATTAAATATGCTTAAACAAGGTGACTTACGTGGGCTCTTGGCTTATCAACTGTTTGCATTTTCACGTACCCGTTGCTCAAATGAAACGATATTAAGTAGCTCTATACCAAATGTTTGCAAAGGTGTTTCCGAGATCTATAGTGTGTAAATATATTGTACTCTGATTTTCCGAAAGCGTGTCAATGAACATTGGTGATACCGTATGGGAATCAGGAGGACCTATGACACAGGTTGTTGCACGTACCAGCCCTTAGCCGATTTAAATTACAAATGTTGATCTTTCTTCTTAATTAAAAAAATATATCTTTATAAAATATTTCAAAGTGGAGGATGCAAATGGCCAGCAATATAAAGATCATTGATCAGAATTTTAAATGGGTAAGTAAAAAGAATGGGATCACTGTGTTGTTCTGACCCTCGGCCCTGGATGCTAGCGCATAATGGTCATTTTTTTCTGTTCCAACAGATTGGCATTGTTACTAGATTTCAGTACTGTTCACCTCGGGGATTTCAGCAATGTGCACCTGTTCCTCAATTGAAACGCGTCCAAAAAACTCACACCCCCCCCCCTTGACTAGGGTCTTGAAAAATATAAAATGAGTGTTTCGTACATACTTGATAGCATCTAGCCCATAGGAATGAGATATTGTGTATCCAAATCCACGTTTTACATGTCAGTACCTACAAAGCGCAAATTCATGTTATTATTACTAGGAAGTCTCGACTTGAAATGATTTAGAGACTGAGTCAAAGCCTGGGCCTGGCCAATTGAATAAAAGTCTCTCTATTATATTAGCTGTATTTATGTTTTTCTGTAGTTAGAGTATTCCCTAATATCTAATAATAACTATTACAACATCATCAGGCATAAACATGCCTAAACAATTCAATGGAATCTCGTACAAATAGCATATGCATTTCCACCATCTTACTTTAAAGAACATCATGGGAAAATACCTACTTTGCAATCTTGCAATTAGATATTTATAGTACTTAACTCATCTAGCATGAATTCAAAGGCTTACAAACCTGGCACCATATCAAAAGAGCACCTAGGGAAATAACAATAAAAAAAGTATTTTAACGTGAGCGTTTTTTTTTTATCAAGTAAAATAGAGAAATAATATTTTTAGTCACAAATGGCTGTGTATTGGTAAAACTATGGGTCAAACTAGATAAGAATTTTAATGCAATTATGAAGAAATTGTTATGTGGCCAATTAGTTTTGGGTCAAGTCATTTGACTATCACTGATTAAATATTAAACTTCTTGCCAGTGTCGTGACGGTTTAGTTTGTGAGGTAACAAAAGTCCGCATTTTACCTGTTTGCAGGGAATTCAAATTAAAGAATGATATAGTACAGGGCCATGTTTTTTGTTATTAACCAATTAGAATAAATTAAGCAAATAAGGTCTTACTTTGCATATTGATGATGACAAACGATATGGTTAATAATTGTATCTACCGCTACTCACATACCAAGTTTCATGAAAATCGGTCATTGCGTTCTGTTCAGAGAAGGGAATGTTTACCTTTATTGACCTTTTTGTTTGACAAGAAACATGCTGATTTGTCATAACGGAAGGTGGTTGGGTGAGGTTATCGAAACATTTCGTACTGAAATATATTTGCAATAAGATTTTAACGTAATGAGGGGAAGAAATAATTGTACCTTTTCAAAATACATTCATCACTCGTGTTTGTGTTTTATACGAATTGATTAGATAAAAGGGAAAGATATACACTTTAACAAAATCAGATCAGATTGATAATGGAAGTAGTACAAAACGGCGGTTGAAAAAAAATCAAAGGCAACATTCTCCAACACAGATTTACGATGAAAGGATATTGATATACTTCACAATACACCTCTATCACCATCGTCTAGTACGAATAAAGTGTACTTCATGTGTCACAAGTATGGTAAACCTACCTGGCGTTTAACACGAGAAAGCATTTTCATTTTCGACACCTCTGCAATTAAGGGTGATAGAGGATTATAAAGCTAACGGCCAGATTTTCTTTATTTTCAGATATATGTTATTTTCATCGGTGTAAATTAAAAATCTTAAATAAAAAATGGGGGTCACCGACTTAGTTTTTGAGGTGTGACGTTTTAAAAAATCGCATTTTTCGGAGCTCTATGGGAAAATGAGAAAAGACGCCCTTTTCCTCATAAAAAATAAACTTCTGACGGCCAGATTTTTTATTTTTTAAATTATGTTAAAGTCATATGCCAGATCTTTATAGCGCATCACTGACTTAGTTTTTTAGAAATCTGTCAAAATGTACCAAAAATACACCTTT
>JAMKCH010022479.1:0-42227 GCA_023653785.1 Ophioderma brevispina | reverse complement strand
TTTAGGAAAATGTACTATTGTTCACAGGAAATCGTGGTTAGGGTAAATGATATTATTTTTATTACAATTTTCAATAACCAAATCTCATATTACCATGTTTCATCGAAATGAATGAAGCGGACAACACGCCTAAATCAAAATAAAATCATTCAGGAAAGTGTTGCCAATTTTGGGGGCCCATGAAGCCTGTTTTTGGGCACCAAAACAGAGACCACTTTACTGAATGATTTGATGAATTCAGGGGATTTCTTGTTTTGTGGCCAATACTTCAGTTATGTAACGAACAACAAGGTCTGTGAAACACGCTAAAAACTTACAGAACCCTTGTCTAGTTAATCTAATCAAGCCGCCAAATTACGTGGATCTCAAGTTTTTCTTGTTACTTGAAACTTCGGAAGGGGATTTTAGTGTACGATTGCTGGTAAATGTGTTTAGAAAACTGACGCAACGTTGAAATTTAAGATGGCGAGGACTGTAGACAAGAAGACAGCAGCGTAATAAAGGCTGTCGATCAAAAATTCCACTCTTGGCGGCAATTTCGACAGAACACCCTCGCCTATTTTTGTTCCGGCGATATTCCGCTACCTTTCTGTAAGGTTAGTTTCATGTAAAATAGTAGTTACTCACTGATATCCAGTGGTTCATAACGCCGGCCTGTCAGAAGCAGATCGTGATGCAGCCCGATGTAAGTGATGACGTCATGGCTCGCTTGGTCGGCTTCATTTTTCTCGCTGAGGCAGGGTGCTTAATTTATTCAAGCTTCGTTGTATTATCCTTTCCATAATATAAAGTATTAAATGTCAAGGGTAAGTGATTTTTTTATTTTGTTTTTTCTCACCTGCGATATTTAAGAAAATTATTTTAAAATTAATACAGACAATGGGTGCCCCTATTTCGATGATTCTTTCCATAATAATTATGATACATTCAGTATTAAATGAAATTTAAAAAAAAAATCATTCCATATTTCACATCAAAAGCGCCCTCCTCAATTTTGTCTAAATGTTCCGAGGCCTATAACTCGTTTCGTTAAAATACCAAACATCCAAAACGAGAACGCACGTAACTAGAGAACGCTTCATGCTATGGAACAGAAATTTGGCACACATATTAAGCAAATACAGACCGAGTACCAATGAAGGCCGATTTTCAAAATTGTGTTCCAAATTCAATTACGCCATGAAATTATGCGATGGTCGATTGCCGGTTGCATGGCAAGCGGTATTTTTAAAAATTCGGCTTCATGGTTCACTGCGTATACCTCCTGCATATGTACCCAAGTTTCCCCCAGTAGCATGTGCTGGTATTTAGTTCCTTCGTTCTAGTTGTTTAGCCACTCAGAGGCCTTACGTGGTTTACCATGGCAACCAGAGCAAAAAAAAATTGTCATGGATTTAAAACTTTGTGACATGGCTACAATATTGATATATAACATGTATATACCACTATTTAGGAAAAGTAAGAAAAATAATTTCAAATTTCACGACTTCCGACCCCATACCCACCTAACCCAAGACGTTTCTAAAATCACCACAAAATGAGATTATCTACGTTGATGGCCCTGATTTGTATATTCTTAGTATTTGCAGATGAATATGCAAATGACGCACATTAACATATTATGAGTACTTTAACATATCCATGACTCAAAACATAGGTCTGGTCCTCTTATGTGGGCAGGTATGTGGAATATTGGCAAAGATTATGCCAAATATGGGATTCTTTAGCTAACATGGCGACCCTAATTTGCATATTATGTCATCATGAGGGACATATGGTTTAATTTTCAAAGGGTTCATCTTGATCTTTGACACGAAACATAGGTTTCCCCCCCCCAGTCACCTTATGGTTCATTTTTAGAGAGTATTGTTTTGGTTGAGATATATCGAAAATTGTATTTTTAGTATGGCGACCTAATTGCATATTATGTCATCATGTGGGACATCTGGTGTAGTTTTTTTAAATGGTTCCAAGTAATCGTTGACCCTCGAAACATAGTTCAAGTCACCTTATTCGGTCATTATCAACAGTTATTGTTGATGATATATCGAAAATGGTATTTCTCTAATGGCGTACTTAATTTGCTAAAATTTGCATCAATGATACGTGGGACACTTTTTGATTTTTAAAAGAGCTAATAGTTTCTACGCACCTTTTCTGATATAGAAAAAGGTGATTAGAAGTTTATTTCAGGGGGGTGCACGAACTCCCCTTCACCCACTACACTAAATCAACCAACGTGACAGCAAAACAAGTTCAATCCCCATTGAATGCCAATGGACGTTGAACTTCTGTTCCCCTACATTGGTAACTAAGAATTTTAGACAGTCAAAAACTATTCCTTATTTTAATCTATAAAACTTCAAAATTTAATTTGCACCATTTTTTATCCAAATCGGAGCAACTTTAAAATTGACCACTGTACAATTGAAATTGAACCCCGATTCTTTTATTGATTTTTGCTGTTTAGACGGGTTAGCCTATAATCTGAAACTTTAATAGGCTGTCATAAGTACAAACTGACCTTTTCTTATGAATCCTTTGGGTAATACAAATAACATGTCTATTTTTCAACAGACTGGGTCAATTTTAAAAATTTGACCCCTGTACAAACTTTGTCTTGGCCCCCTCGCCTTAAAGGCACCCATTTGCTGTCATTAAAGAATCATGTTTCAGGGGTCCTCTGGTCAGTCAGTGGAAACATATTTTAATTAATCACTCAAACCTTTGTACTAGATTTGTAACACGTTCTGCTAGCTCCCTGTTACTTGTTCTCTTCTTTCTTCATCAACATCACAGAAAATAATAATGGCAACGATGATGACGACAATGAAAATGGCGCGATGACGGCGATCAAGTTGGCAGCGCGAAGAATGATGACGATTGAATGATCCCATTGGAAATAACAAGCGATTGAAAAAATGGCAATGGAAACAGTATGTCATAATGGCCATGGAAAAAACGGCAATTGAAATTACATTTTACGTGGAACAGTCATTGCTTTAAGATAGCCACACTGGTCAAAATTAATTGCAAAATACAGAAAAATATTTTTTTTAAGTTTTGTATTGATTTCAAATTACACCAGGAGTTCGTGATGTAATCTGTCAAGTGTACTTTTTCAAAACAGAGTGTTAAGACACTATCATGATTTATCCGACAGAGTGAAAAATATTTTGAATGTGGCAGAAGCTTTTAAAAAAAGTGAAGGATATATGTAGAATTCTCATAAGTTAATTGTTTCCATTTTTCCAACTGAATCTAGTAGGGGCTGGTTTCAACAGTGGACTTGGGTATGGCGATTCCAACCATGAGGATCTGCTTTCTCAGATGAACCGATGGCTTCGCGGCGGTTTTCGAATCCCAACCCAGGCCATTTAACATGGAATTAACACTGGCTTCTCTTTTATAAATTGCTGAACGAATCGTGCAGCACGCCTCTGCCACCATCTCAAGCTTGTTGATATATTTAGTTTCATGGGTCGCAGATTGCTACGGATACGCCAGGTACGGGCGAACTAATGCCAGATAAGCTGTTGTATTTGCTGCTCTGGAGCACGTTCTAGGTTTCGTTCGTCTCAGCATGCCAAGAATTTTGTTGGCCTTCTCTTCTTTACCACCCCCCCCCCCCTTCTTCACCATATGAGCAAACTGTAGTCCATTTCATTTGTGAGAGATACACTCCAAGATACTGGTGATGGGTCCCCCTGTCAAAGCAGCCAATGGGATGGTGTGTGTAAGCTTTTTGTAGTTATGAATGAACATTTGCTTCTTATTTCCCCATATTAAAACAAACACTTTTTGGCGTTGAATTCCATCCCAACCTGGTCAAATAATGCCCTCCATTTCATTGAATTTTTGATGTCATCCTGAAGCTTAATCACAGTCAGAATTGGAATTAACTGTTCTAACAGTATGGCAGTCGTCGTCTGCAAAAGACGTATTTAGATGGTCGGATATCAGCGAGGCATTTATATAAAGCAAAAAATAGCAGAGGTCCCTAAGAACTGTCCCCTGGGGTACTCCGATCAACATTATCCCCCCACTCATAGCTGGAGCCATTAATCACCACTCTGTTTACGCTTGGTGAGAAGTTGGTTATCCATTTCAACACTTTCCACGTATACCATACATGTGAAGTTTTTCGCCTTCAGACGTTCCATGCGGGCAGGGTGTCGAACCGACTTGAAGAGTCGAATATAGCGATGTCCACACGCTTTCCCTTCCCGGCGGTCGACAGCCTTAGCCGCGTCCGTCCGCTTGACAACAAGTTTGAGTACTATGTGTGGTTTCCTAAGTTCACAGCTGTCTTGGAGTCAATATGTTATGCTTTTCCATGTCCTACTGATGTGGGGGAATGGACTATATGCTCTAAGAGCTTAATGGATAGGGATGTTATGACAGTTGCCTGTAATTTGAGGGAGCAGTTTTGTGTCGCCTTTTCTTGTATAGAGAAGAAATATTAGCAAGGAGCCCATCTTCAGGAAGATCTCCAGAAACCCGTGGACTGTTGAAAAAAATTTGGGCTAGAACAGAAGAGCAATCTCCTCAGCAGCTTCGTCTTTCCAATCTCTTAGGGACTATTGTCTCTGGTCTGCAGGCTTTATTGACGTCAGTTTCTTTAAGATAGTTGCATTACCCCGCCTCTGGGTGTTACAATGATGTCTTCAACAATTACTGATATGTTTCCACCATATTCCTTTAGCCTTATTTTGGTTTAATGCTGAGATTATGCAAAGAGATTAATGGATTTCATTTTCAGAGAATTTTTTGGGCAGCTTTCCTTTGAAAGTTTGGAAATTTTGAAAGGGCCTAATTCATTTTGGAAATTTTTTACATTGTGGCATGTATTTTTTTTTTCATATTCATCACCTCCAAAATAATAAAAACTTATTTTTTAATATTAATGATGTTGACGCTGTGCTAATTAAGACATACGACATGTTAATATTATCTTCTTATCACACGAATTTTTTTAAACAAAAATAATGACTCATATTAATTCTTAATTGTGATTTCGCATTTCGCCATCTTTCCATTATTGTGGAAATTTCTCTGATGCTAAATGTCCCCTTGGAACACATAATTCCCTTCCGTTATCTTCTTACACAATATTAGTAGTGGACATCAGTCATGTTTGTCAATTGTGGACTCTTTCTTCTGTTCTGCGGCACGTGCTTCCTTGAAATACAGGCGTGTGATATCCATGCTTAGAGGCAAGTCTTCACAAAAAAAAGAAAAGAAACAAAAAAAGACAACTATTTGTATTGTAAAATAAACTAAATCTTTTAATGTATCATAGATCTCATAATTTACGATTTCAAGACTTACGCGCGCAGTTGTATAGGCAAAACGGAGCTCAAGACCGCATATACACTCCTTCTTTGATGTGGGTCTTTCAGCAAAATTTATTGGGGGGGGGGAAGGATTAAATGGCAAAACACGTGTGCGTGTGTGTGTGGTGGAGGGGGGGGGTTACACCATTTGGAGTCCGTTTTAAAGTTCATTTGTAAGGCGACCTCTTTCCAACCAGTAAATACCACAGCTTTTATGTTGAAATCACTGAAATTTTTTCCGGCATAGATTTATTTTGTGGTCTTCGGTAGAACTAGGGGAAAACATAAGAGGGTTTATGATATCACCAGCTATCTGATTCATCTGCTGTGTTGGTTATATTTTGGTAATTAACTAGTAAATATTGATGCATTTGTTTTTGGGCTCTTAGTTTATACTGATGGTGTTGCTCACTTTGGTGTACATAACCAACATACAAACGTTAATCAATTTAAATGAGGGCGAGGCATTGATTGTTTGAAAGTACTTATAATTCATCGCTTACATACTGAAGTCCATAGTTATTGTTTAAATCATTGTACCAGTGAAAAGAAAGTGGCTTCAAAATGACAAAAAGAATACCGAATGAATGTGAGAGAGACCAGGACTTTATTGTTTAATAAACAGATTGGTGGTGTATTCCATTTTCACAAGAGCACTTATTTTTCAATTACACATGGTAGTACCTTAATCTACACAATAATTCAATCTTTTTTATAATTTAGAAAGATTCCTCCGCAAATTCTCCTGAAATTCCATTATCGTCGGTAATTTTCAACCCTACAACTTGCATCGGCATTACTGTCACAACATTGTATGGCCTAATGCCTACCGCTTGTGTACAACTAAACACTTTTCACCTTCTCATCTGAGATGATAGAATACAGAGAGTGAAGGAGTTACAGGTAAGGCTTTAGCCTAACCCACTTAACCCCACTTGCCAACTTGATTGGTGGACATGCAGCATGTGAGAAGTCGAACTGGATTAATTGCGGAGAAAGGGCAATCAACAAGCTGTCACATCCAGCCATCAAGTTGACAGAACCAAAATTTAATAATGTTGTATTCATATCTTATTACAATGAAAGAAAATAATTCAAACAGAAAGAAATTAAATGCTATTAAAGAAAGAAGGAAAAATTGTATGAACACTGATAACAATTATGTATAACTTTGAATGAGAAAGGTTTGTATGGCTTTTCGGAATTGCTTTACTGACACGGGAAGATTTTATGCTGTCATTTATGCCATTCCATAGCTCAGTGCCTGCAAATTTAATCGATTTAAAGAGGTTCAATATACAATTGCCAGAATGTATAGTCATTACAATTTATCTACAAGGCTATTTTCAAGAGGGGGGGGGGTTGGCCGACATCTCATCTAAGAAAACCGTATATAAGAAATAAAGGGTGATGCAGTACCCTTTATGGCGAATAATGTGTCCGAGTCGGAAAAAATAATAATGGACGAGGCCCAGCGAGTCCCATTATTTTATTTTTTCAGGTCCGAGGGGATACTTATGAGCCCTAAATATACGCATACCTTTATTTTATTTTTTACCGGCAAACACAGCGTGATTAGATGAGGACAATGCATTGGCGACCATTATTGCAGAATAAAAGGCAGTAAACTGACAATCAGAAGCGGATTGTCAAAGAAGGGGCAGCAGAGGTAAATAATTCTTTTATATAACCTATCGACGATTGTGATTTTGGTGTCAACTAAGTGTTTTTGGGTCAAGGAGTTCGATAAAACTATTTCAAAACTGTAAGAGGAATCCAAAAAATTAACATTTTGCACATGTCGCTATTTTCATAGATTAGCCCAATATTTTTAATACACGTACATAGGAGTGTTAGAGTTACTTCAATGTCGGCTGAATCGGAATGTGGCTAAGGATAAGATACATTAACCAGTGCTTGAGACTCAATACCAACTCAAAATCCCCAGTAACTCCTCCTTAGAAACTTCTAACTCTGGTTTAGGTCCCTAGGAACGAAAACCAAATATTGAATACCAACAGGTTTACACGTGACCATGGTCAATTAACGGAGTGTGTGAAATTCCCGGCCATTTTTCTGATATATCTGAGAAAAATAAAATAATAGTTTTATTTAAAGTAGTACAGGCATAAACATCACAATTCCCATGAAAATTCCAGATATATCTTTGGGATAATACAGTGAGTGATCAAGGTGTCACATTTGGGTTGTCGCGTTGGTGATCCATGAATAAAATGACTCACGACTCATGGGACAGTTTGAGCATATTTGCTTTGTGTTTGTTGAAATCCTTTTATAGTCGACCATCTAGAAATCGTAGCGTTATGGAAACTTCCATTAATTTGATTAGTCATTGACAGTTTGAAAATGGTTTTATTGAATTCCTTGACCCTGAAAATGTTTAATTGAACCACCAATCATCTTCCTAGGGATATATTTAAAAGATTTCATGTTGGGTCAATAAGATGTCGCCCTCTTGGAAAAAAATATCGGCACATGCCTTATTGATGTTTTGGAAGTAGGTTACAAAACGCATTTACAGAAAAGGACATTTTAAGACCAAAAACTGTTTTCTTAGGTGGTTTTGCCTTTAAGATGGCTTCACTTGGGAAAATGGCTCGTATTGCAAATGCCACCAACTTTTAATTTTGTTATCAACTGTTTTAATGAGAGTCCACATCCCTACGATAATTTTTAGCTATGATGACAAAAGTTATTTTCCGGCCCGGTACCCCTCGCCTTAACGGGGTTGGTGGCTGGCACTAATATTTATCAGTTATACTTTGATCACTACTAAATGGACCTCACACAACAGCGTGGATCAATCTTATGCGATTCACGTTGTGACATATAGAAAGATTCCCCATTTCATAGTACAGGAGAAAGTAATTGATTTCTGTCTCACCAATTATATATTTGCCAACAGAGGAATTTCATGGAGATCTGAAAATCATGGGTGACATATTAAAATTTCTTCTTTGGCGTAGTGGTTGTGCAGGGGTAAACAAAAGTGTTTAAATTGTTTTAAAAATATATAAACCGCCATAGGGTGTCTGGACAAAAAGACCTAGACCGAAGGACATAAGACCAAGACCTAAGCATAGGACTAACAATAACTTAGTCGTAGAAAGAATTGAGTCTAGTATTCGGTCTTATGTTTCTAGACCCCTATAGGGTATCTGGAAAACAAAGACCTAAGACATAAGACTTAAAAAAATTACTTAGTCGTTTAGAACAAAATCGATGTGGCTTAGTCTTCGGTTCTTTGTTTTCCAGATATGTGTGAAATTGAAGAATATTTTAAAAAAAAAAAAGACCTAAGACATAAGACTCAAAAAATACTTAGTCGTAGTAGAACAAAATCGATGTCTATGTCTTCGGTCTTTGTTTTCCAGATCGATGTGGGTGTCTGGAAAAAAGACCTAATACATAAGACTCAAATATGACAGCGTAAGTGCAGTTTGACTATTTAATTTGTAGAAGAACATTTTTGTGTTTCTATTGGATCCTATAGGCGGCTGTGTCCATAATTATAGCACGTATTACAATAGGAAATGTATGTGCATGAGATACTTAAATATTCTACTGACAAATGGAATAAATATTATTTTCAAAGATGGCTGAGCTCTCATCTAAGGAAAACCGTATATTTAAGCAATAAGGATTGATGCAGTACCTTTATGGGCGAATAATGTGTCCGAGGTCGGAAAAAATAAAGAATGGACGAGGCCCAGCCGATCCATATTTTATTTTTTTCCGGCCGAGGATACATTATGAGCCCATAAATAATATGCCTACCCTTTATTTCTCTTTATTTGTACGAAAACAGACGTGATTAATGAGGGGAAACCAAATGCAATTGGCGACCCATTATTGCAGATTAATGGGCAGCAACCTGACCAATCAGAATGCTGCATTTTCAATAATGGCCGCAGAGGTCATATAATTCTTATTAGATAACTATGAAGATTGATTTTGGTGTCAAACTAGTGTTTTCTGGGTCAAGGGATGTTGATAAAAAACTATTTCAAAACTGTAAGATGAATCCAAAATTAACATTTTTTTTCAATGTCGCTATTTTCATAGATTAGCCAATATTTTTAATACCGTACCTAGAGTGTTAGAGTTACTTCAATGTCAGGCTGAAGTGGCTAAGTGATATAATTAATATCACTAAACCCAGGTGCAGTGATAATCAAATACCAACTCAAAATTCCCCAGTAACTTCCTCCTTGGAACGTTCCTATATGAGCTTTTAGGGTCCCTAGGAACGAAAAAACCCAAAATATGAAATTACAACGGTTTACACGTGACCATGGTCATTAAGTGTGTGAAATTCCCCGGACATTTTACTTTGATAATCTGGAAATAAATAAATAATATTTTTATTAAAGTAGTTAAAGGCATAAACATCACAATTCCCATGAAATTCAGATAGATTTGGGATAGATAAATTACAAGTGAGTGATAAAGGTGTCACATTTTGGGTTTCTTTGGTCGCATGGTGATCCATGAAAAAATGAGCTCACGACTCATGGGACCGTTTGAGAAATATGCTGTTGATAATCCTTTTATATGTCGACCAATCTTAGAAAATCGTAAGCGTTATGGAAACTTCCATTAATTTTATATTCATTGAACAGTTTTGAAAATGGTTTATTGAATTCCTTGACCCTGAAAAATGTTTAATTTGACACCACAATCATATTCCTAGGCTATTCTATAAAAGATGTCAGGCTGGTGTCAATAAGATGTCAGCCATCTTGGAGGAAATATCGGCACATGGCAATATTGATAGTTTGGAATAGTTTCTACTAAACTAATTTTACAAGAAAAGACATTTTTAAGACCAAAACTGTGTTCTTATGTGTTTGTGCATTTAAGATGGCTTCCACTGTTGGAAAAATGGCGGCGTAGGCAAATTGCCACACTTTAATTTTGTTATCACCTGTTTTGCATGAAGGTCCATCCTACGATCAATTTTAGGCTATTGATGACAATGTTTATATTCCGGCCCCGGTACCCCTCCCTTAACTGGTGGTGCTGCAGCACTAATATTATTATACTTTATCACTACTAAATGGACCTCAAAACAGCGTGGCATCAATCTATGCATCACGTTGGGACATCTAGAAAATGATCAATTTCATAGTACATGGAGAAATGTAATTGATTTTTTCACCAACAATTATATATTTTCCAATAGAGAATCATGGAGAATCTGAAAATCATGGGGAAATTTAAAAATTTCTTCTTGGGTGTGTTTACAGGGGTAAACAAAGTGTTTAAATTGTTTAAAATATTAAACGCCAATTCGGTCGTCTGGAAACATAAGACCTATGCCCGAAGCCATAAGACAAAGGACCTAAGACATAAGACACACAAAAAAATTAGTCGTAGAAAGAAATTGATGTCTAGGTCTTCGGTCTATGTTTCCAGACCACCCTATAGGGTATCTGGAAAACAAAGACAAGACATAAGGACTCAAAATTAATTGTCGTTAGAACAAAATCGATTGTCTTATGTCTTCGGTCTTTGTTTTACAGAACCGTGTGTGCATGGGTATGTCGAAAAAAAAGACCTAGACAAAGACTCAAAAATACTTAGTCGTAGAACAAATCGATGTCTTATGTCAGTCTTCGGTCTTTGTTTTCACGATCCGAGTGTGGGTTGTCTGGAAAAAAAGACCGAATAATAAGACTAAAATATGACAGCGTAAGTGCAGTTTGACTAATTTTGTAGGAAGAACATTTGTGTTTCTATGGGATTATATAGGCGGTGTGTCCATATATAGCAGGTATTACAAATAGGAAATGTATTGGCTCTGATATAATTAAATAATTTCTACTTGACAAATGTAATTAAATATTTATTTACAAAAGAAGAGAATGTAAGTGAAATCAGTATTTCTACTTAGTGCAAGACCAACGTTAAGTGCCACTTCTTGGTCTTGCATGAAAAAATGTTTAATGCAGGACCAACGAAGTGCACTTACGTTGGTCTTGCACTAAAAAGGTGCACAAATGCTTAATGCAGACACGTACGTTGCCATATTACGTGGGTCTCGCACTGAAAAGGTGACAAAATGTTTAATGTGCAAGACCAACGTAAGTTGTTCAATTTTACGGTTGGTCTTGCACTGAAAAATGTTTAATGCAAGACCAAACGTAAGTGCCACTGCCGTTGGTCTGGCACTGAAAAGGTTGCAAATATGTTAGAGCAAGACCAACGTAAGTGCCACTTACGGTGGTCTTGCATGAAAAGGGGTATAAAATGCTCAATGCACGACCAACGTAGTGCCACTTACGTTGGTCGTGCATTAAGGCGGAAAAAGCGACGTGCACATACGTGATCTTCTTTTCTAATTTTAAAAACTTTTTTCATCAATTGCCTTACATATCTTCACCATAGTTTAAATATGCGCGGAAACCCCTTTTTGTTTTTTCTCTTTCAAAATTCACCAAAAACTCAATTTCGACAAAAAAATGTCACTTAGTTGAGTCTTGACATTAAGCCGGCGATGGATATAATGAGATTCAATGTCAAGCACTCAAACTAGTCGAGGGGTGAAGGCGGTGTTCGTGCACCCCCCTGAAATAAACTTATAATCAAACAGTTTCTATATACAGGAAAGGTGCGTTAGAAACGATTAGCTATGTTAAAAAAATCAAAAAAGTGTCCACGTATCATTTTTATGCAAATTAATGGCAAATAGTATTTAGTATCGCCACCATTAGAAGAAAACCAAAAATACCAATTTCGATATATCTCAACCAATTACTGTTGATAAATGAAAAAAAAGGTGATTGACCTGTGTTTCGCGGGTCAAACGCTAACGATGGAAAGCATTTAAAAAAAATACAGATGTCCCCATGATGACATAATATGCAAATTTAGGGTCGCATTAGCTAAAAAAAATACAATTTCGATATATCTCAAACAAAACTGTTGATAAATGAAAACAAATAAGGTGATGGACCTATGTTTTCGAGGTGTCAACGATCAAGATGGAACCACTTTGAAAATTTACCAGATGTCCCCGTGATGGCCATTACTTGCAAATTGAGATCGCCATTAACTAAAAATACATATTGGGACAGATTTCGGCCAAATATTTCCACAACCTACAAACATAAGATGACAAGAAATAAGGTTTACGTACCTATGTTTCAGGGGTGACAAGCTAGATTGGAACCATTAAAAAATTACCAGATGACCCCATGATGACATAATATGCAAATTAGGCGTACCCCATTAGCTAAAAATCAATATTTTAGCAGATCTGGCCAATATACACATACCTACCCACATAAGAGTGGAGGGTCGATGATAAGTTAAAAGGTACTCATAATTATGTTAATTGTGTCACGAACAGGTACCTGCAAATACTAACAATATGCAAATTAATCGCCTTTAATGTCACTAGTCTCGTTTTTGACAATGAAACAAGACTAATGCGAGACTAAAGTCTCATTGTGTTATCATGCCAAAAAGAAACTGTGAAAGAAAAGAATTCTATTACAGTATCCAATGACTCTCTGCCAACATGCATGTTCTGATATCCAGGTTGTATCTGGTAGTTTTCCCACCCTCAGTAAATATAAGGAAAATTGCGGGCCAGCGTCTTCTGGAGCGACATCTATGTTTCATATAACCCTATATCCACATGCTCTTCAGTCTGTAATCAGATTAACTTAACAGTGATCAGGCACAACAACTTTGATGATCTTGAGTGAGTTGGATATCCCCGCGGGAGATGAATACACAATCGGCAAGCTTCAAATCAAAGAGACATTTACCCCCCCTAGTAGATTGGTCCCTCCGTGTGACCCAATCTTCCCAACATAATTATTTTTAGTGACCAAGTAGAGCTCAATAGGCCTGTTACCCAACAAGGTCCCTTAAGTCCTACTCCTTTGGGGTGAAGAAGGAAAGGGAGCAAAGTAATCACGGGGCCCAGAAATGGGTCTGTTCACTTTTTCGAGTGTAAAGATGTCGCTATCCTTCTTCGCAATATGTGGCAGGTTTCAATGATCCATATAACATAGCTTCCTGGCCACAACACAGTGGCGGAGAAACAGTGATAATGCCATTGCCTTGATTGACTATATCGGTTCCTCTGAATGGCTATAGGTTGTAAAGATGACTTGAGGAAAGGCAAGGCAAAAGTTAAACAGTCGATCGGCAAGACCGTCTACAGTTGCGTGCCAGAGGGACAATGGGAATTACTCTGCATGACTGTCGTCTAAAGATATATTTTTCCAAAGCAAGCCAACTCACCCATAATTGCCCGGCTTGGCCACTCTGACACAGTTCTGATTTTTGTCTCAGTGAAACAGTCGGGCCAAGGACCTCGCCACAAGCACCAAACACATGGGCCTAACATTAGACATTGAATTTATGGCGAAGGACAACATTCGTCTTCCACTGGGAGAAAAATGGTAACTTTAATAATCTTCTGACTAATATCATGGCAGAAACATTGTCAACAGTGCTGCAAGGATTATGAAACAGGAAGTGCAAACGGAAGACGTCGAAAGACAAGAAATGATGCCGGGGTAGAAAGTGTCAAGGACAGCCTTGCAAGACAGCTTGAAAGTCATGCCCAAAGTTCTGATGTATCATCCATTAACACCCATTTTTTGTGAATGACACGATCTTTGCATACACAGATTGCCAGCAATATGATAATGTATGACCGTCCTCTGGATTAGGCCGGCGTAATCATCTGCAAATGCCGGAATCACCGCCGAAAATCATAACTCGCGGGTCTATGGACTCATTGAAACCTTGGAAAATATCGCGACGAAGGATAGCAACACCTTGACACTTGTCCACATTTCCAAGAGTGTAAGCTTGTGCAATAGCTCAGAAACAGTTATTCCCGAAATGCAACTGCATACGTTTTTTTTGGTGATCACCTTTTTGAAGACATGAGTTCCAATGTCCTACAAGACTGTTAAAAAAAAAATGCTTCTGGTTGGCAACCTGAAATACGAACATAGTCGTTCTATTTGCCTCAGTGATTTTATGCGACAAATGGATAGCACCTGACGGAATGCAGCGTTGCTAAGAAGAAAGTCATCGAAGACCGCATGAACCTTTTCTTCTCGTTTTTGTTTGGCTTGATACACATGTCACTATTTTTTACATTTGAATTATTGAGGCACTGGCAAATTTGAAAATAGTGCGCCTCAAGATTTCACAATCGATATTATTTTGCTGGTTGTAACGCTTTTATATACAAAAGCCCTCACCCGAAATGATTAAGACCAAATTCAGCGCCCTTATGGGTTAAACAGAACGATTGATAATTTAAAAATTCAGGCAGACAGACGGAAATTGAGTTTAACACAAGAACACGTACGCTTAGCATGTTTCCCACGCTATGTACACTAGTTTGATCGGTCTATAACTTTTGTGTTTTAAATCAGTGAGTACGAGTCAAAACTATTCATGTAATATACACATTGTTGATTCCGTTATGGAAAACTTAAAAGTTGGCCTACAAATTACATGGACGTTTATTCTCATATAAATGTCCCTATCTGTTTGGGGGGATGTTTTGTTATGTGTAAAATATAATCTCTGTTCTCTTTCCAATGGCCTAGACTATCATTTGAGAGCAAATTAAGAAAATTCATTTTTTGTGAAAATGTGCCAGTGAGTGCCGCCTATGTTAAAGAGAGAATTGCTGTAAGATTTAATGAGTACAGATAAAGTCTAAATACTTAAGGGGGTGTATGGGAGTCTGAATATGATAAAAAATGTTCAATCCAGAAAATAGAGATAATGCAATGGCTACATTGTGTAGAGGGTAATATACAAATGCTGTATTCGATCAGCCATTGGATATTCGGTTTCCGAGATATAGCTGATTAAGTGAAGTCGTGTACGCAACAATTGCCAAAAATGCATCATCTCTATATTTTCTCATGTGAAAAATTTCAAGCGGCGTAATTTAGATATTTTAAAGATATTATTTATGAAATAGAAACACATTTATTTTGGCTAAGGTGAAGTAAATAAATACTCATATTATCCTTTCCAAATTTATTAAAGTAATTAAATGTCACCGGGTAAGTGATTTTTATTTATTTTATGTTTCTCTCTGCGATTATTTAAGAAAATTATTTTAAAAAAAGAAGAACAGGACATGGATGCACCTATTTCGATGACTCTTTCATTAATAATTATGATAATTCAGTGTTATTATAAAATGAAATTTATAAAAAAAATCATTCCATATTGCACATCAAAGCGCCCTCATTTTGTAAATGTTTCGAGGCCTATAACTCGTTTCGTTAAAATACGAAAACATCCAAAACAGAGAACGTAACTAGAGAACGTAATGCTATGAGCATGACATTTGGCACACAATTAAGCAATACACAGACCGTGTGAACATGAAGGCCGAGTTTCAAAATTGTGTCCAAAATTCAAAATTCCGCCATTAAAATTATGCGATTGGTCGATGCCGGGTGACATGGCAACGGTATTAAAAATCGGGCTTATGGTCACTGCGTATTTAACATCCGGTATATGTTACCAAAGTGTGGTCTCAGTAGCATGTTTGGTTATTTATTCATTCGTTGAAAGTTGAAGGGTTTAGCCAATCAGAGGCCTTACGTGGTTACCATGGCAACCAGAGCAAAAAAGTCATGGATTTAAAACTTGTGACATGGGCTACAATATGATATATAACATGTATATACCACTATTTAGGAAAATTAAGAAAAATAATTTCAAAGTTCACTGCTTCAGACCCCATACCCCCCCTTAACCAAAGACGTTTCTAAAATCACCACAAAATGAGATTATCTACGTTGATGGCCCTGATTTGTATATTCTTAGTATTTGCAGGTGAATATGTAAATGACGCATGAACATAATTTATGAGTACTTTTAACATTATCCATGACCCTCAAAACATAGGTCTGGTCCTCTTATGTGGGCAGGTATGTGCAATATTGGCCAAGATATGCCCAAATATGGATTTTTAGCTAACATGGCGACCCTAATTTGCATATTATGTCATCATGAGGACATCTGGTAATTTTCAAAGTGGTTTCATCTTGATCTTTGACCCTCGAAACATAGGTCCAGTCACCTTATTTGTTCATTTATCGACAGTATTGGTTGCGATATATCGAAAATTGTATTTTTAGCTAATGGCGACCCTAATTTGCATATTATGTCATCATGGGGACATCTGGTAGTTTTTTAAATGATTCCAACGTAATCGTTGACCCTCGAAACATAGTTCAAGTCACCTTATTTGTTCATTTATCAACAGTATTGGTTGAGATATATCGAAAATTGTATTTTTCTCTAATGGCGATACTAATTTGCATAAATTTGCATAAAAATGATACGTGGGACACTTTTTGATTTTTTTAACATAGCTAATCGTTTTCTACGCACCTTTTCTGATATAGAAACGTTGATTAGAAGTTTATTTCAGGGGGGTGCACGAACACCCCTTCTACCCACTACACTAAACTCAACCAACGTGACAGCCTAAACAAGGTCATTCCCCATTGAATGCAATGGACGTTGAACTTCTGTTCCCCCTACATTGGTAACTAAGCATTTTAGACAGTCAAAACTATTCCTTATTTTAATCCTATAAACTTCAACAATAATTTGCACCATTTTTTATCCAAATCGGAGCAACTTTAAAATTTGACCCCTGTACAACTGAAATTGACCCCTATTTTTATTGATTTTTGCTGTTTAGCCTATAACTCTGAAACTTTAGGCTGTATATAGTACAAACTGTACCTTTTCTGAATACTTGTGGTTATACAAATAACATGGTCTAATTTTCAACATGACTGGGTCAATTTAAAAATTTGACCCCTGTACAAACTTTGTCTTGGCCCCCTCTCCTTAAGGCACCATTTGCTGCATTTAAGAATCATGTTTCTAGTCAGTGAACATATTTAATCACTCAAACCTTTTGTACTTGAGATGTGTAACAAATTTCTGCTAGCTCCGGGTTAATTGTTCTCTTCTTCATCAACATCACAGAAAATAATAATGGCAACGATGATGACGACAATGAAAATGGCGGCGATGACGGCGATCAAAGTGGCAGCGACGAAGATGATGACGATTGAAATGATCCCATTGGAAATAACAGCGATTGAAAAAATGGCAATGGAAACAGTAATTGGCAATAATGCCAATGGGGAAAACGGCAATTGAAATTACATTTTACAGTGGAACAAGTCATATGCTTTAAGATAGCCACACTGGTCAAAAGTATTGCAACATACAGAAAAAAAATATAATTAAAAATTGATTTCAAATTACACCAGGAGTTCGTGATGTAATTCATGTCAAAGTTGTACTTTTCAAACAGGTGTTAAGGGAGCGGTTATTATTTATGCCGTAGGGGAATGGAGGAATTCATTTTTTTTCGGCGAAAAAATGTCACATTCCCCTCTCGCTTCTGTTAAAAAATGTCACATTCCGGTGTTCACGTTCCCCCTTTATCCTCAATGAAAACTTTTCTACACTCTTCTACAATTTGCTTTCGTACCCGCCTCGAATTCTTCATTCCCCCTGGCGTAAATAATTCCCCTTCCCTTATTCCTCAGAATCCAAGAGTGCAACAAGTTCCTTGGCTCATTAAAAGGGCTGGCAAACATTTAACGTAAACCTTAGCAATTCACTCAACTGCTATTTTGAAGCTATTTTGACGTTCATCATGTGTCTGTATTTTTGGCTTTATTTTTAGCAAGATTTTCAACATGGGGGGGGGGGGGTTGAGATGCAGTCACAGTTTTGTCAAAACTGACTGGGGTCCACGGGGAGCTGTTAGCTTTAAACATACGGAACATGGCTGAAATCAAATCCTGGTAAATTTGTATGTTTTCAACTTTTACATCAATTTCACCTTCAATTATTGGAAGGGGGCTGAAAGGTACTTCAGCCCCCACCAAAATTATTGAAATTACTAGGCCCCAAGCTCCCGGTACCTAAGCCTATGCATTCGGTGAGTTATCGTTATTCAGTTCTTTTAATCCGCTATATTTAGGGAACATGACAATCAAATCAATATTTTTTGCGCTATTATAGTCTGATTTTTTATTCCTGTCAGTAAACGCATATTGTCGATGGTAAGAATTCATTTGGAGGGGGAGGTGTTGTGATAAAAACTAAAAAGTCGTATTAACAGCTGAAATGCTTAACTTTGTTCAACAGAATATGATGCTTTAACCCATTTTACATGAACATTTTTGTATCGAATATGCAAAGGGCTTAATACCAGAATCAATTGAATAGATTGTCGTAAAGTGTGAGACACTCTATCGATTCCTTTGTTTGCGTCAATCAAAGAACGGATAAAGTTTCACGAACATCGAGACTGGGTGAAGAGGAGGATTAGGCCACGTAAATATTGTAGTTTGTTATGAGTGACCAAAACTCTAAGCTACTTTTTAAATGATTGGACCAAACTGTCAAATATTATTTCTGGAACAGGATGAATAAATTTAAACGTATCAGATTTTGAAGTATTCCTTTGTGACGTTAAGAACTTTTAATTGGTGAGTAATAATAACTTAGTCATATATTGTCTCATGTTGAAGCTTCAGAGTTTGTTCAAGTTGTTGTTTGAATTTATTCTAGGCATTTGTTTGTAATATTTTCTTGTGAGAAAGGGACGGTTTTTAATTATGGCCTTAATTTGATTCCGGTATGTGACAGCGAATTTCTATTATTCTGATTGGATAAATACAGGCCTCTAAGAACGAATGGAATCGTCGCACACGCCCAAAAAACTTTTAATGCAATGACAGCAGAAAAAATCATACTGTAGATTACGGGGAATCTGTTTGAAAAACACAACTTTGACGAATTGAAAATGTTTGTAGAAAACTCATTTCGTGATTATAAATATTTTTCTACATGGATAATGACACTCTTGGCCAGCTGCAGTGTGTGGTGGGACAAATGCAAATTGATACAAACTCGCCAAAACCCCAAACACGTAGAGGTTATGGTAGGCGAGAAGAGAGAGGGGAAACCAATTAATAGATTGATATTTCCATTGATAGCACAAAACGGGCTACTTAAAACTTTAAAATTGAAGTATGAGTGCCTCGAGTATGTTTTGTGTCCACGTAATTATACTCTGAATTGTGAGGATTAAAACCTACTTTGTTGTGTGTAGTGTAATCTGGATGGGGGAACAAACGATCGATAGTGTTTAGAGAGAGATATGCTACATGTATTGTTATATTCACAAATTGGGCAGCTTGTATTTCGAAGGTGTTTCCGAACAAACTATGAAGCCAATTTCCTTTGTCGATGTCAGTACAATTCCTGGTACAATATTCAACGAGTAGTAGGCCAATTTTGGCGAAATTAGTTAATTAGGAATTGTGCAAGTACGATGTATTGAGTGAAAAAAAAGTTTACACATAGACGTGATTAAACGGAAATAAGTTGAATGGAAGAAAGCACCCTTCGTGCATTAACCAGGAAAAAATCGCATGCACTATGCGTCTAATTATTAAAGGAAATATGTCAGATTTTTTGTCAAGCTCAGTTTGACTTCCTAATAAAATATATGTACATTACATCACGAATCCCTAAAAAAATAATACCATTTAATGCTAAATAAAACAAAAATAGAGGCATTTTAAGGTTTGCTTTTTTGACATCATACAAGAAACGGGCGGCATTTTCGCCACGGCTTCATTGATCAAAAGCGCCCAATTTTGCTCTCCTGTTACGTTCAAAGTGTGACCAAAACATCGGTTGACTTCGAATTGTATGCTTGACACTTGTAAGATTGATGGATTATGAAGTAATAATAAAATTAGAGAGAAAAAAAGTTACAGAATGACATATTTGGTTTCATTTCGTTGTGGTTAATTATTATTGAAGTGGCAACATGCGATATGATGGTCACAAACACGTCAGGAAATGATGGAGGGTCATCACTTTGACGTCACAATTTGCCTGCGATGTGGATTTGTCGGAATAGTTTTCGAGTAAGCTATTGGGCGGGAAATTAAAGGGCAAAATACTCAACAAATGTGGACAATTCTTCATACTATTTATTATATGTAATCTACGTACTAGCTTTCCATCCATACCAAATTTTCCAAATATTCAGATCATGACATATTTCCTTTATTATCTTCATAAAAAGGAGTCATTTTCAAACTTTATTTAAGACGAAGTAAATATATTTACAATTATAGCTTTATCAGCACGATATCTTTATATATGGGGTTAGTTTGACACATACGAATGTTGACTGCATGAACTGTTAGCTCGATTGCAAAAAACTTTCTGACACATACGCCTTCGCCACGCGGTCTCTGTAGCACCTACAACTGTCCCTGAAAAAAAAAACTCGAGGTGACCGCACACGACTTTCTTGCACAACGTCGTATGGACGCATACGACGTCCTGCACAGAGGTCGTATGTGACGCCGACATCATAAGTATGTGACGCTCACCACTTCCTACGCACTATTTAAAGGTGCTTTTCCGATTTATGTTCTTATTGTGTTCTCTACTTGATATTTTGCACATACGCACCCATCAAGTACCGTGGGAAACGGAACTTCGGTTTTGATGCTAGAAGGAAAAATGCATATTGTAAAGCCCAATTCAATATTGATCTTTGTCATCAAAATTCGATACTACTTCCGGGTAAAATCGGGGGGTCCCAAGGACTATCTGAACATTCACCCGTTAATGTATGTCGAGTTACTTTGTATACAGTGGCGGCGTCCCAATGTTATCGAGCCAGGCAGAGCAAACGGTTCAAGTCGTTCCAGTGACCTGCGCCAGCAAGTGCTAACAAGATATAAATTACATTACCGTTGTTTTGGTCAAATTTAGGCGGTAGTACATCACTGCTTTCTGCAAGAAGTCCTATGTAGCATATACGACTTTCTTGTACTCATAAGGAAAAACGTGAAATTGATGCCAAGACATGGAAACCAATCTTCCCTAATGAAGATAAACCAAAACATATGTTCTGGGTTTTTTCATTATGTATCCTGTATTGTTGTAGATATTCTATTGCTTGTCTATTGGAGTGAGATATTCAAACGCCACCAGAAAAACACCAAAAGAGATTCTCCTTTAAAATGAGGGTGTATAATACGCTTTTCGCAATATCCGACGATTATGCTTTCGTTATCAAAAGGTCACATTGATCGAAAAGAAAGAAGGAAGATAACAAAACAAAAAAACATCTCACATTTAACGTGCTTTGATGTGTTATTTATTAATTGTCAAACTTGGAGAAGGACTTAAATCTGACTTACTTACGTAACTGCCTTCATTCTCAAAACCAATGAAGCATGTCAGACGAAAATTGAACTACAGGGTGTCCAAAGTGGTTGCAAGCAGATTAACCGATTTCTCAAAACTGCTAAGCTATGATTTTTATTTCATGGAGCATCTTAATTACACTGTTTTGTATAAATTGTGCAAATCTCATGGCCAATCGCACACGCAAAATAGAGATTATAAACGATTATTCCAGACTATCTGTTTTTCATCAAGTCCAATGGGATTTACACAGTTAGTGTTATCGGTACATCAGGTAGATTTGTTTCTCAATGCGCGTGCATTGACAAAATGATAACAGGGGGGGGGAGGACAAGATAGCGTCGCCGTTTTGCCGTTCCCATAGGTTAGCACGTAATCACGAAAACTTGAAAAGATTCAAAGTCGAAAATATGTTTAAATATCATATGTTTACACTCAAAATCCGTTGGCGTTGAAGAATCAACTCCAGTGTAAGTATTTTTTGTATGAATAACGGTACAAACGGATCCATTTTGAAAAAGAGGCTGGTTTGACTTCATGTTCAATCGCAGGGACACCGCATTTTACGCTGACGGACAGTACCAGCCAGGGTACAGTTTTAGCTATGACACCACCGTGGAATGATTCGGTGACCTTGCATGTAGCATACCTCTCATGTCGTCTTTAAAAACGATTTGATGATAGTTTTGCAGCACAGCACAATTATGCACCACGACTAAAGCAAGGCAATTTTAGATCGGTTTGTCGAGCTCCGTACGGGAATCCAATAGCCACTCACTTATTATTTATAAACGCGCCAGTGACTCAGTCCGGCTCGTACCATGACTCGTTCGGCAGTTTTGCGCTATGTATGAAGCTTGGCCGCCACAGCCTGTTATAACCTCAGAACGGAACCTGAAGGTGATTTGCTATAAATATCGCGTGCTGTATCTGAACAATATCTTACATAATCTCTAACAATATAACTTTAAGCGGCTTTACGCTGAGAGCCTGACAATAGTACTCGTTCAAAAGGGATTACCTGTTGAAAGTTCATAGTCGGAGTAGTGCATGTCAATTGGAATCGATTTTAAGAAAGTAATTGATTTTCTTGTTTATCTGAATATTTTAATTCTAAAAACAAAAAAAGTAACAAAATTAATAATGTGGCTCCTCTTAGCTTGTTCAATGAAAATGAGTGTCATCTTCCAATTATGTTATTTATCACACCATGACAAAGACAACGTCTCGAAAACCGTACTGGTATCTGCTGTGCCATTACACATTTGGGTTCTGTTAGTAACGGTGGCAGGCAAAAAGGCCCTGCGAGCAAAGGGTTTCATGACACTAAGCTATTTTAATTCTTTTATTGTAAAATAATGTGTGATATGATATTCCCCCCCCCCCAACACATTGCCACTTAGTTACAAGTTTGTTGAGCAAAAATGCTATTTTCATGGAAAAACTGCACAGCTAGGATAACAAAATAGACATCCGTGTGAGTAAAAATGATTGTTCCCCGATGAAACAAAAATATTAAAAAACATTGTACCTTTAGAATTTCTTATGTACTTTATATACAACTATTTCTTTCAATCACCATGTCAAAAATCCCGAGATTTATCTTTCATTTCAAGTACAAGTAACATTGTTAACATGCCTTCACAAACCAGGATCAGAAAAACGAGACAGGCAAAGAACTTCTTGTTGTTGCATTTATTCCACGATAGGGATATTGAAGCACAAAATTATAAATTTATCATGAAAGAAATTGTTACAAAAAGGTTGACATTGACCATATCACGTAAAGTGGTGGTGTATTTTCAATATCTTTTTGTTTTGCCTTAGTTTATACTCATAATAGTTAAAACACGTCCATATCCTATTCTAACCTGAAGATTCTAAACAGTCACAATGATGCACTTGTTGTTGCATTAATCATAACTTAGTAAATTTCAGAAGATAACAAAATTGGCACTTTTTCTATATTTTGCAGAAATAACAGAAATGCACTTTTCCTCTGCATTGAGCTTACATGCCGCTTCATTTGTATGGTATATCTTTAAAGTCGACCTCAGAGATTTCGAAATATGATTTTTTTGTATACTAATGAAAAATCGTCAACTAGAACTAAAGATATAACCTTAAAATGCACAATTCCGAAATTTGATATGCTCGGATTTTTCGTTTTGATGCGTAAACTTTATGTGTATATTACGTCCCATAAGATTTACGTGTATAACAACATTCCGGATCCGGAATTTTATACCAAAGTTGTATTTTCCTATATGAAGGAATTCGATTTCAGCTTAGAATTTCACCAAGTGATTATTAATATGGACCCCGCATTATGTCACATGCAAAAACCAAGATTTTTTTTGGAATGAAGGGCGCCCCGTCCTCAGCAATCTCTGAGTCGAGCCTTAAGTCAACCTGGTACTGCGGTTGAACGCAAGACTGATTCAGGTCGCAGAGGGTTACGGCGACTGCTGATCCTTCGATTTATCTGGATAGCGTTCCTAACCCTGTTTATGTTGGCCAAGGATCTTGCGGAGCGTGGTCTTCTACAGGCTTCTGGATGGGTTGGTACATTTACTGCACCCACTTTGCCTGCTCCCAGTTGAATTCAGCAGTGCAGGGAATACTCTACTTTATTCCGTCAAGGCTGCTGAATTCAACTGGGAGCAGAAAAAGTGGGGTCACAAAATGTACCAACCCCTTCTGGATGTCTGTTTCGAACAGTCCAATGATTGTTAAACTTAGTCAATTGATGGTAGATCAATCTCTTAGACGGGGTTTTTTCAGCTCGAGGGAATCTTATTCGAAACAGCCGTTGAACTTCATGGGGGCTTCGGGTCTCCAGATATTTCTGGGCCATGAAGGTGCGTTGAGCTACTGAATATTGGGGTGCCATTGCTTTGCTTCCACCTCTGCATAAACTCAGGCCTGCCTGTGTTATACTAATTAGGGCATTTATTACCATTTATCCACCAGTGTGTAAAGCATATACACATTAGGTATCCCATTTGAAATTTGCGCTTCAATAACCAAATCAATAGAATCTTGCACAAAGGCAGATCTGAGGGCCTTTATTTTAATGAGTACAGATATTGATTGCCTGAAACCAAATTGAAAGTAATCAAATTCTGTGAAAGCTATTTAAAAGAATTACTTTTGAATTATTTACCATTTTAAGAGCTACCTTGTGCACATTTTGTCAAAAAAAATCAGATAGTTGGGGAAACAACAATCATTTTTGACTCACACTGTAAGGTTTGTGCTGATTTTAAATGCGACTGTAGCTTATTTATTCGTTGCGTGTTTTTATTTCTAATGCTTTTTGCCATCTAAAAATAATATTGTTGTCCTTTTGTTGTTCCTCCTTGTTAATATTTATGGTATCTGTGAACACAGCAGTTCATAGAATACCATTAAATTAATGGTCTTCTTGAACACCGCCGTTCATTCCAATGTGTCTAATCGCCCACCCGACAGAACGGACAAGATGTTAACTGTGTAAAATCCATTGGAATGGTGAAAGACAATGCCTTTAATAATCCTTCATATTTTCGGGCTTGCGTGTGCGGATTGTCATGGGATTTGCACAAATTTATACAAACATATAATTTCAGATCCCCCCCATAATGAGATTCACAGCTTCAGCAATTTTTGAGAAATCGGAGTTTAATCTGCCTTTGCACCACAACACCACTTTTTGGGACAACCCTGTACTGTGGAGAAAGGACAATCTTTACGAATGTAACACAAAGTTAAGGCTTTAGAATGTAACAACATCGGACCGGATAGATGTCCAGGAGTGCATGGTTTTGGGGTGTATAATAATTATAATAGGGCTGTTTTGATATTAGCTTGTTCGTTGGATTGCTACACGAGCGCAAGCTCTGTAGCAATTGCGCGAATGTTCAAGGTTATTATGGTTTTGATGAGATTACCTTTTGCAGGGGAAAGTTTCTGTATTTTTGAAGTTATGCACATGTAATTTCACAGAAGCATGATTTATGTGAAAACTTCATATTTTTTTCCTTTAATTTATCACAGAATTACAATCTTTTTTTTGTACAAAGGTTTTAAGAGATGATTTTTTTAATGTCCACTGGGACCGAAGGGAACAAACCCCCCTGCCATAGTAAATGCATTTCAGCAGTTTCATCCACAAATTACCATCCCCACTCATGCCCAATCGAGCAGAGCGTGTCCTACCCTCCCTGTACAGAACCACATGTATGTCTCACATCTTGATTCGATTACGCTGTTACAACAGAGATACAGAATTCTTGCTGCTTTGTCCGTATTGTAGTTATAAACGGTAAACGAGAATGAATAGTTTTGGTGTCACGTGTCAGGTACCAGTCACGTGTCAGGTATCAGTATCAGTTTTGCTCTTCGGGGGCGACCGATCTATATTAAATCCGACTATGTAAAATCATGTCTGTACAATGACCCTCTGCCCAAAGTGCTATTATTTTTTTCCAAAAGACCGTTTAATTATTGTCTAACAGTACAAAATTTATCTTTTCCTACCTGATTCAAACCACCCGACGTACGATGACGATAATCGATTGTTTTTTTCCAATGTATGAATACTACTATTTTTACCTGAATGGGTCCCCCGAAGCAAACTAATAAACCAATCAATGCCGTGACGACGTCATCAAATCTTTATTTTTTTTTTTTCCAAAAATTGGCTGTTATTCCCATAATAAAATTCCTTTTAAGATCACATCTGTATATTGTTCTTTAATAATTAATATTCAATTTTCGGTAAAATTTAAAAAAAAAAAGGGTCCATAAGTCTACAAAACTTAAACACGTCAGCCGGCTAAATACCCTTACCGTGGACTGAATGAGCAGACTGATCCCCGTGTTAGTTTTGGCAGGCTTACAGCCACTTGCGCGCGCCTGCGGGGTGTTAATGCGTCCAGATTGAGAATTTAATATATCGCATAGATAAATACCCACCTCGATTAGGTAATTGCCCCGATTGTTACCGTCTATGAAACTGTTAATACAATGCGGAATTTCCCCGGTTTGTTATTTGACAATTGGTAACGAAATCACTCCTTATAGAAGTAATAGAAATGGGCGTATTGCATCACAATGATACAGTTCGGGGTGCTACCTACCATTATATCCATTTGCTTTATATATAGGTGCACAAGTTTTTATTTAATTTTTTGGCCAATAAAATTGTCCCTTTTAAAAAATCATTACATTTGACAAATGAAAGATACACTGGAATATTAATTAAAAGAACGAGTCTTTCTGTCCGAGTAAAAACAAAGCGGGGTATATTTGATCCTGCAATTCGTAAGGTTTACATAGCGCTTTCAGGATTAGTGTTCTTCATAAATCCAGATAACTAAATTTAGAAACAGACTCATAACTTCAAAAAGAACCTTTTAATTTACTATAATTTGCGCAGGCTTCAATGTAGCCTGTTGGCATGAGTTTGATTTTTAAATTAAGTAAATGCTTTATCTTTTATCTATGTTATGTTCTCTATTTAAGGTGTATTCAAAACACGGGCAGATCTTTCGTTATCGAAACTGATGATTAGAGGGTCAATCTCTGTGACTCGTGCTTTAATAACATGTTGCATAAACACTATTAAACAGAGGTTTATTGTCATAAAACAATTGTGATAATATTACTTGCAAAGAAATCGGTTTACATCAATCAACTTTCTTGAAACTACCCTAATAAATGATTAGTGATTTTGGTGTATGGTTATTATGTTTTTGTTTCCTTGTTTTGATGATTTTGATGATAACATTTATAATGAAAAAAAATCTGTAAGAATAATTCTTCATACAGCAGGTTTCTTTATCCATGAAAAGAAAGACACACAAAACAATTTTAAACAAATATAAAGAACTCAACTTCTTTTTCTTTGCATTAACCCTAACCTCACTTCGAATGCTCGTGCGTGTGCGTTTCCTTTCTTTCCATCTTTTTCTATTTGTGTGATTTTATTTTTGCTTGTGTCTTGTTGTTGTTGTTAGTACATGGGGAATTGTAATTAATGTTTTGGTTTAGTTTTTTTCATATACAATTTTGACACCAATGTTTTTCCAATACAGAATTTCATGGAGAATCTGAAAATCAAAGGTGTCATTTTTTAAAATGTGTTCTTGGGTGTTTTATAAGGGGGCAAAATTTGTACAGGGGTAAACAATAAAAGTGTTTAAATTGTTTTAACAGTTATACCAATCTGTTCGGTTGCTCATAAGGTTTCTAAAAAGGTATAGTTTGCCATATTTACGACCTATTGTTTAGTACAATAGGCTCATGAAATCTCAAGGTCATTATTTATAGAATGATCCGATTTTGTTGAAACTGGTTTTAAATCGTTGGGTTATACTAAATAAGAAAATGTATATATATTCTGTGTTTCACCTTTCAAAGTGAGAGTTTTTCAGATATGACTAGTGGTCTCCTATAGACCCTGTGGACCACGGTCATATTTGCCCTCTTAATTATCATCAAAACGTCATTGACAACGCGACCTGTATATTTGCGGCTTCTGTACAGTAAGACGAACAATTTGGCACCATTTTTAAAACAAACCGATGAATCTGACATTTTACCCCCAGTGTGACCTTGAACCCGTTTTGCCTTGTAACTCTTATAATATAACCCTCAGGTAGGGCAAACCATACCTTTCTGTAATCCTTGAAAGGTACTGAACATGATGGTATACTTCAAAACACACTTGACCCCCTTTTATTTTTGACCCTGTATAAACCTTGCCCCATTAAATACATCCAAGAACACATTTTAAAAAATGACACCCATGATTTTTGGAATCCTCATACAATTTTAATTTAGAAAAACCTTGGTTGCAAGATTGTATATGAAATTTTCACAAAAATACAGTTCCACATGTACTATGTTGTTGTGTGTGTATACGTGTGTGGTTTGATGCTGTTTTTCCAAAGACACTTTCCCGAGAGGACCACTGAAACAGAACCCGCACAGAGAAGGATATCTATCAACACTGAATATGTGAATATCGCAAAATCACACACGTAGACTATGGGGCGTAGAACAAATAACAAGCTGCATAACAAATTCCGTGGTCCCTTCAAAGGGATAAGACAAAACCCGGTGTAAAATTATTGATATATTATTAACATGACATGACCGTCTGTTGCCCCAAATAAATTTCTCTTTCATAACATCAATTTCTCTTTCATAATATTAGTGACCAATGGATATGTATAGACTTCAGCAAACCATTAACTAAAGATATTACAATGGGCCCGGTATGCAGAGCCATTGTTATAGCCAGGTGTTATCACCTCCACGATTCGGGTTGAGTAACAAAATACCCGTCCTCTTTCACAATAACCATGGACCTAATGCAATAACTCACCAGTTAACATTATGATATAGGTCGTTGACCCTAAGTTTTCTTCTGAAATCGCGGGTAATTGAATACAAATGAAGTTAAGCAATAAGTTACGGATTTTAATTCTGCACAAAGTTGTAAGGTCAAAGCTTGCCCAGCAACATTCTGGTCTGATGTTTGTTCGAATAAATGATGAAAAACATGGACAAAGTTAATTGAACACGCACTATAGAAGCTCAAGATTTATTTATTTGCGAATGAGGATAAGTATTTTGCGCTAAAAAGACTTCTTCTAAATCGGAGAGGTGGTAACACCTGAGTCCTTTCAACCGTGAGACAATATAACAATGGTCCTGCACTCCCAGATGAAAAGGAATCTGAAGTGTTTTTCTACACCACATACCGGGCCGGTAATTGAATATCTTTAGCTCCATTGTTTGCTGAAGTCTAGTGTATCTATTGGTCACTGATATTGGGGGAAATAAATTGAAGTGACATTTTATTCATTTTCAAGAAAATGTGCAAGTTTTATTTGGGGCAACAGATAGTAATATGATTTTAATAATTTATTATGAATTTACGCTTGGTTTTGCTCTCCTCCCGTGATAGGGATTACGAATCGATAGCGCAGAAGGGCATGCCCCATAGCCTAACGGTATACATCATCCTTGACGAAGAAAACCACTAAATCACACAATAGCCCACAGTTACCCAGGGGGCCACATGGTTTTACCTTACATGGAATGTTGTCAAAGGTTGTGTGGTATCAATGGGGTGCAGGTCGCTATTCAGAAGAACTATTACTCAGAAGACCCACTATTTAGAAAACCCACAACTCGGAAGGCCCGCTATTCAGAGTTTTCTGAATAGCGGGCCTTTTGAATAAAGGGATTTCTGAATAGTGGGCCTTTTTGTGTATTTTATTTAAAAGACCCGCTATTCAGAATGTTTGTTCTACTGACGGGTTTTCTGATTAAGGGTCTTCTGGTCAATCAGAAAACCCGTTACTCAGGAGGGCCCGATCAGCATTAGGATTAGTGGGCTGTTTTATATGTTAAAATGGCCCGTATTCAGAAGACCCGTCAGTAAGAAGATGTTCTGACAACGTCGGGAATGTTCTGAATACCGGGCATTCTGAGTAAGGGGTTTCTAAGTCAGTCAAAAAACTTAAAGGAAGGGTCCATCAGTCAGAATTATCTTTCTATCTAGCAGGTCTCTTTTTGACAATATCGAGAAATGATATATTATTAATCTTTCCTGGCAGAGCCAGTGCACGATAGGTGTTGTTGAAAAAAAAAAAAAAAACCATTGTGCGCTTGGCCGGGCTTCGAACCGGCGACCTTCGTTTACATGCACGACGCTCTAAACCGACTGAGCCCTCAAGGAGGGTTGGTAGAAAGAGCGATAGATATCCTCTATAGGGGTTAGGTTCGAGGTTGTCCTTCGCTTTCCTAGCGGATCAGAACTGTATATTTAACATATACGATTATATTTGTTTTTTTTTGTTTTTGTACTTCCTATCGTGCGTGGCCAATCTCCGGGAAAGGATTAATAAATATATACATCCTTGTTACTGGAGAACTAAGTAGTTTAAATCTAACTATCGAGCTATCGTTCATTATAATTGCATGCCTTGCATTGGCATTTAACCCTAGTCCAACAGGACTATATGTAACACGTTTAATTGGGGGGGGGGGGGGGGGGGGGGGAGGGCTGAACTCCCATTATATTGCCACATGCCGAACTCCCCGTGAACGTGATTGTGTCAATTCGTACCAAAATAAGTACCACATTCCCAGCGCATTCTTTCTATGCACGGCGGCCCTCGCAAAATTTAAAGTCTAATAAAAATGTTAATTTATCTAAAATCACACAAACATCGTTTTTCCAGATTTTAGGGCAAAATGAGAAAGAAAAAAGATTAAATTAAAAATGAAAAGTTAGCATTAAAGTACTGGATGTTTAACCAACCATATACTCCTTCAATTTGACGGCTTACCTAACCCCCCCCCCCCCCCGTAAGGTTAAGGTTGTGGTTGGCTATTGTTTTTGCACTTAAAATGTGCGCAAAGGATTGTCGAATCGATAACACTAAATTCATTTTACGATACAATCGCGGTGTTTTGCTATGGCAAGGTTAAACGTAACTTTCAGTTTTTTCTTAAAACTTAGTTGTTCATTGGGTAACTCGTGTATCAAGGGACACAATTAGTCAAGGGCTCACAGACCCTTCACCAGCTGGGAAATGGTGTTCACTTACTGTTTTTGAAGTTGATCCTAGGTTTTTTTTGGGTATAATTTCGAGGAGGAACACCGATTCCGGACGCCATTAATGAAAAAAAGGGCCCAAAGTGGCCTTCCCGGGGGGGTTGCTTCCATTTTGGGGGTCAAAAATACGTTTCAATAAATTTATAATGGCCTAGTCTTTGATTTTTAGTGTCTCCATTAGGTTTTGTGCATGAGAAATTGAGTTGGAAAAACTTTTTTAAAAGCCAAATGGCGGGCTTTGCCAAAAAATGGCGCCCAACAATGCATGGTCCAACCTCTTCTAGGCGTTCTTCACAGAAGTCTTGTACTCACAATCGATTTTTTGCCATGGCGTGCAAGAACCAACCTTTCTTCAATTCTGCTTTTGTTACCTTTCTAGACTATGGGAAAGTGTTCCTGTTGATATTCGAACGACTAATTCTTAATTTCTTTATGTCAAATTGTTGTGAAAGAAACCTTTCTGTGTAAACTAAGTTTTCACTGTGGTACAAATTTTTAATGTTACTTGCTATGCTAATTTGGGATGTCTTTGATTGTACGGCTATTATTTGCATGCTATTTGTTTCATTATGGAAGACAATCCACATTGGTTTTTGGGCTGTATAGCCCTTTTCATTTCTGAGTTATATTGAGCTTTATACTTTTTACTTGTAACCTCAAATAAAAAAAAAAAATATTATTATTATTATTAAAAGCCTTTTCAAAATAACCCATATGTGATTCACTTTCCCATCTATTTGATTAATCAGAGTTTCCTACAGGGTGATCAAAAAAAACTTGCCCCTGATGTATACGCCATTTTAAATGTTGAGGAGATATATCTAACATATTTTGGTATCAAACTTGAAAGCTTAGTTTTTTTTTTTTTTTTTTTTTTTTTTTTTTTTTTTTTTTTTGTTCATATCGTGATTTTGCCGAAACCTCTCACATCGGTGGAGTATAGACCGAAGCTAAGTCTTTTGAATCAAGTAGTCTGTTTTGCGCCTGTCCACAGATTCACAGTAAAATGGTGGCGTTCTAGAAAGCAAATAGTGTCCAGAGGAAAATCGGACTATTTCTGACTGCAGAATAACTGGTGGCGCTATGTAACCCCACAAATGCAGTCACAATTTACCCATCAATGCTACCCTCTTAACATTTTACAATCCTCCTTAATAATAAACAATAATTTGACAAATAAATTAACTTGATACAGTATCAGTTTCTGGAGGAGTTCATGAATTCATACCATATTAAGGAACAGCATCGGTGACAACCTGTGAGGTGTTAAAGTATTTTGTCTATATTTTGCAGACCAAAATATGCCACATCTTGAAAAAAATTTTTCTTTTTTTAATTTATCAAATTATTTATCATGATCACTGGCTTTTAATACCTGTAACGATACCACTTTATGGACATAAAACATAGACATACCGTGTCTCATTTGGAGGGAGTCATTTGCTTGGTTAACCACCGTGCATTCAAGAGGGAATCCGTGGTAATGGGGTGAAAACCGGACTACGTGATTCAAAAGATTGTAGCTCGCCTCTCTAAACTTATCCGATTGGAATTATCTTTAAGAAAATTAAAGATAATGAAAATAAGCTTTCCGATGATACAACATATGTTAGATATATGTATTTACAAATTCCATGGTGCGCGACCACAATTCAGGGTCAAGTTTTTTTTTGATCACCCGTATTTAATTTTTGGAGTGAAAAATCAAATACTTAGTACTTTCAATATCACAAATGGCTGCCAGGTGCAAAAAATCAAAATGGCGTCCAAAATGGCCAACCAAAAGAGACCATGAGTGAGAAGGATCCCTTTGCACCCCAAAAAGGCTCATTACAGGCATGATTCTGGTGTCCTAGCCTGTGTTTTCACAAGCAAGGCGACCTTGAAACATCGGTGAAAATATTAGAATCGTTGGTTATGTTATTTGGGCCGTGACGGCCATTTTAAACGTCAAAATGGCAGTCTAGCCTTCCATTTTGCCATATCTCCATTTTTGGCCTTTATCATTTCTGATTCTGAGGTTTTGTCCATGTTTTTAGGATTCAAGGAATTTTTAGAAACATCGCTGATAATATAATTGGACATTTGGGTTTTTATCCCCGGCTGGTTCGAAAGAAGAGGGGATATTGCGAGGGTGCGAAGGTCCGTATGTATGTGTATGTGTATGTACTGTGTGTGTCAGTTGGTTTAAGGTTTTCGTTTTTTTGCGTCTCCTTCGAAAAGTTTTTAAGTCCGATTTAAACCAGACTGGGGGTTACACGGTGCAATAGGGGTTCCTTCATGTGTGGATGATGTCAAAGGTCATGGACCAAGGTCAAAGGTCATCTGAGGTCATGTTCCAGACTGCCATCTTGCCAGGGGGATGACGCAAGTTTACTTGCTGTATTTTTTTGCTGTATTTTTGTATTTGGCCGTGGTGGCCATTTTAAACTTCAAAATGGCTGCCAAGCTGTCATTTTTGCCCATATCTCCGTTTCCGAGCCTTTTAGACGTCTGCTTCTGGTGTCTTTGTCTATGTTTTCAAGATCAAAGAATCCATTAGAAGCATTGTTGACAATATTGGATCCGTTGGATTCCGTATTTGGCCGAGGCGGTCAAATTGAAGTTCAAAATTGCTGCTAAGCTGTCACATTTTGCCCATATACCTCTTCTCTGGGCCCTGTAGAGGCACAAATCGAGTGCCTATGCCCATATTTTAACACTTAACTGCATAAGGGGGGGGGGGTCCTAGGGACCCATTTTTGTTTTTCGGCCGGCGTTTTTTAACGCTGCAATATATTTGGTTTATATTTTTTTGTATTTGTCTAACTTTTAGTTGCGCTTGCATTGGTGCAAAACAAAATTCAGATCCATCGCGTCGTTTTTGCGTTAATTAGCATTGGTCCCTAGGAGCCCCCCGCCCCCTTATGCACTAATGGAAGTGCCCATGACAAAAAAATTAAAATCTTAATAGAGTTACTGTGATTCTCATTTTCATAATGCATACACTTAGTGACATAAACAAAGTAAATAATTAATCAAAAAATTCTTGGAAAGTAGAGTAGGCCATTGGTGTCATAATATTTTGTATACATCGTATAGCGGTTTACTGTAGGAATACTCCATGGGATGAAAGAGAGAAAGATGCTTGCATAAGGATATTGGTTACGCATATCGGCGAAGTAACTGATTCCTGTGCATTTAATATTGTCTAATTATACCTTTCAATACTGTGGGTTATGTCAAGTGCAAAAGTTGCACATTTAATTGAAAATGAATAAAATGTCATCACAATTTCTTTTCCTAAATATCAGTGACCAGTAGATATACATCGAGCAAATAATAGCACTGTTGATATCCAGTAAATCCGCTCGGTATGCAGAGGATAAAGCACTACAAATTACTTTTCAACTGTATTGGAAATAACAATGGCTCTGTACTTCCAGATAAAAAGGATTTCAGGTGCTCATCGCCAGATTAAGATTGAGCTATTTTCTTTCATGACGCAAAGCACAAGATACTCGTCCTCTTTCACGAATAAATAAATATTGGGCTTCTACTGTGCGTTCAATAAACTTTGACCATATATTTCATCATTTTCCGAAAAGGAAACAAAGATCAGCAAAAAATCATGAAAGAAAGTTGTTTGGCAGACTGTGACCTAACATCTTTGTGCAAAAAAAAAAAACTTAACTTACAGTAACTTGTCGCGTAACCTCATTTCTATTCAATTTACCACTAGGTATTTAGAAAAATAACAAAAGAAGGGGGTCTAGCGACCTATGCTAAAACACGGTAATTTGTCAAACGAAATGGGGGTTACGCGACAAGGTTACTGAGTTAAGGTTTTTTTTTTTTTTTGCACAAAGAGTGTTAGGTCACAGTCTGACGAAACAACTTTTTCCATATTTTGGCCTGATCTTTGTTGCCTTATTCGGAAAATTGATGAAATCTATGGTCAAAGTGTATTGAACGCACAGAGAAGCCTAAGGTTTATTCGTGAAAGAGGGAACGAGTATCTGTGCTTGCGTCCTGAAGAAAATAGCTCAATCTTAATCTGCCGATGAGCACCTGAAATCCTTTTTATCTGGAATACAGAGCCAATTGTTTAGTCCCATACAGTTGAAAAGTTAATTTGTAGTGCTTTATCCTCTGAATACCAGAGCGGATTTACTGGAATCAACAGTGCTAGTATTTGCTCGATGTATCTCTACTAGTCACGATTTTTGAAAAAGAAAGTGTGAGGACATTTTATCATTTCAATTAAAGTGCCAACTTTGCACTTGGACATAACCCAAGTATGAAAGGTATAATTAGACAATATTAGAACATGCACAGGAATCAGTACTGGCGCGATATGGCGTTAAACAATTCCTTAGGCAGCATCTTCTCTATTTAATCCCATGGAGTATTCCTACAGTAAACCGACTATACGGTGTACACAAAATATATGACACCAATGGCCGACTCTACTTTCCAAGAATTTTTGATTAATTATTACTTTGTTGATGTCACTAGGTGTATGGCATTATGAAATGAGAATCACAGTAAACCTATTAAGATTTTGATTTTTTTTGTCATGGGCCCTTCCATGAGTGCATAAAGAGGGGCGGGGGGCTCCTAGGGACCATGATAATTAACGGCAAAAAACGACGCGAGGAATCTGAATTGGTTTTGCACCAATGCAGCGCAACTTAAAGTTAGAAAAATACAAAAAAAATATAAACCAAATATATTGCAGCGGTAAAAAAAAGCGGCCGGAAAAACACAAAATGGGTCCCTAGGACCCCCCCCCTTATGCAGTTAAGTGTGATATAAAATAGGGCATAGGCACTCGATTTGTGCCTCTTACATGGCCCAGAGAAAGAGTTGGTAGATGGGCAAAATGTGACAGCTTAGCAGCAATTTGGAACTTCAATTTTGAACCGCTACGGCCAAATACGGAATCCAAGGATCCAATATTGTTCAACAATGGCTTCTAATGGATTCTTTGATCTTGAAAACTAGACAAAGGACACCAGAAGCAGACGTCTTAAAGGCTCAGAAACGGAGATATGGGCAAAAATGACAGTGGCAGCCATTGTGAAGTTTCAAATGGCCACCACGCCAAATACAAAAATACAGCAAAAAATTACAGGCAAGTAAACTTGCGGCATCCCCTGGCAAGATGGCAGTCTGGAACATGACCTTCAGAGACCTTTGACCTGTGTCCATGACCTTTGACCGTGACCTTTGATATCATCCATATATGAAGTTACCCCAAGTCTGGTTTACATCAGACCTGAAATTTTCGAGGAGACGCGAAAAACGAAAAACCTAACCAAATGGGAAACCACACATACTACACATACACATACATACGGACATTCGCACCCTCGAAATATCCCCCTTTCTTTTCGAACCAGGGGGATAAAAACAAATGATCCAAGATTATCAGCGATGTTTCTAATAAATTCTGATCCTAAAAAAGGACAAGACATACAGAATGAAAATGATAAAGGATCAAAAATGCGAGATATGGGGCAAAAATGACAGCTAGACTGACCATTTTGAAGTTTAAAATGGCCGTCACGGGGGCCCAAATAAAATAACCAACGATTCTAATATTTTCACGATGTTTCAGATGGTGTCCTTGCTTCTGAAACACAGGCTAGGACACCGATCATGCCTGTATGAGGCCTGGTTTTGTGGTGCAAAGGGATCCTTCTCAATCATGGTCTATTTTGGTTTGCATTTTGGACGCCATTTTGATTTTGTTGGCAATGGCAGCATTTGTGATATGAAAAGTACTAAGTATTGATTTTTCAGCATCCCAAAACGAATATACAGGGGAGTCAAAAAAACTTGACGCTGAATGTGTCGACATTTGTGAGATGGGTAAATAACCTATATCGAACATATGTGGTATCATCGGAAAGCTTATTCATTATCTTTAATTTGCTGTAAAAGATAATTCCAATGGATAAGGATAGGCCGAGCTACATTCTTTTGAATCAAGTAGTCAGGTTTTACCCCTCTCCACGGATTCCCATTTGAAGCACGGTGGTTAACCAAGCAATGACTCCCAAAATGATGATCAGGGTATGTCTATGTTTATGTAAAATAAGGGGTATCTTATAGGTTTAAAAGCCAGTGAGAATGATAAGTTTTATAAGAAACATTTTTCAAGATGTTGGCATATTTTGGTCTGCAAAGATATAGGACAATACTTTAAAATCAACAGGTTGTTCACCGATGTCTTTTCCTTAATATGGTATGATTCATTGAACTCTCCAGAAACTGATTACATGTATCAAGTGAATTTATTTAAAATTATTTTTATGAGTAATGAGGACGTTGAAACGTTAAGTAGGGGCATTGACGGTAAATTGTGACTGCATTTTGTGGGGTTACATAGCGCCACATTTATTTGCAGTCAATAAATAGTCGATGTTATCTGTGACACATTTGCTTAGCTATGGGAACCATCCAGTTTTACAATGCCTTGTATGTGAAGACCATTTCTATAAGTACCTCACTTCAATGTATTTTACAGAGCTAGTGAATTGGCAAACCCACTTTTGCTTGGCAGCCCTTTTGAAATCAAAGATAGCTACCACAACCAATAATGAGCCACTAATACATCATGTTTCTAATTGTATAATTGATCTTGAAAACTTGAGGATAGACATCACAATCTTGCTTCTCTCTCAGAGATTGGGATATGGATATAAAATAGACGTAATTTGGTGACCATTTGATATTCAAGATGGCAGCACAACCAAGACAAGGCAGTGACCAATATCGCTAAAATATTCTAATTGGATTCCTTGACCCTATCACTTAACTGCATAAGGGTTTGCACTTCCGTAGGGCATGGGGGGGGGGGGTCCTAGACTCCATAGGGGACACATTTATTATTACCACTTTCCCAATAGGATTTTTAGGTTGAAATCCAACACATGGATTCAAAGAATCAACAATTAAGGAAATAAAAACTGAAAAGAAATTGCTTTCAGTAAGAAAACTAGGGGACAAAACATGATTTTTTAATTTTGTATCAAAAT
Organism: Ophioderma brevispina; assembly: GCA_023653785.1. Classification (NCBI taxonomy): domain Eukaryota; kingdom Metazoa; phylum Echinodermata; class Ophiuroidea; order Amphilepidida; family Ophiodermatidae; genus Ophioderma; species Ophioderma brevispina. The sequence continues at coordinate 3,939 of JAMKCH010022479.1, read as the reverse complement.
GCGAAAAAGACACGAATTCGTTTTTTGCATTTTCTAACGGCATTGATTCACCTAGGATTTTTGCTGATTTACTTGTACAATTTACCATAGGTTCTTGGCCATGGGATAAAAGGAAAAAATTGTTCATTTTGGTGACATACTTCGCAGAAGTAAAGTTAAACCATTTTCCCACTATGAATAATAATTTATAATTACCATTATTGCGTTATGGACAAAGTGTAAGTTGCAACATTTTTCATGAAATGATAAACAATTCATCTCAATTCTTTGAATATCAGTGATCAAGGGAATACACTATGCTGCATTGACTCAAGCAAATACTGGCATTATTGACCAAGTAAATCCACCTGTATTCAGCGGACAAAGCCGTCAGATTCCCCTTTGTTAGTTTTAGTTGGAACTTTTTTTTTTTTGGGCAGAGCGATGGTACTGTCCATGCAGGTGAATAGATGTCAGGCGTTATAGAAATTATCCCCGCCCAGTTTAGAGATAGTTTAAAATGTAAGTCTCAAGTACGCAAATGAGGTAATTGCCTGATTCTGTCTTGCACTGTACGATGTTGTGCAGTAGCGCAGGACGGAATCACTGGGGGCATACTCTTTCGTATACTTGGGACTTCAAAATAAAACCTTCAAAAACTAAACTTCAAAAATAGATTTGTTAAAAAATAAACTTTGAGGTTCTACTGTGAGTTCAATAATTTTGTATATTTCATCATTTATTTGAAAAAAGAAACTAATGGAAACAAAAACTCACGGTGGATATGTTGCTGGTAAGCTGTGACCTAACAATTTTTGTGCAGAATCAAGATCTATAACTTATTGCGATACCTAATGTTGATTTCAATATTACCAATAGGTATTTAGAAAAAATACAAAAGAGGGGGTTCTAGCGAACTATGCTAACAACACGGTAAATTCAAAAGAAATGGGGTTACGCGACAGTTTACTGTTAAGTTAAGTTTTTTTTTTTTTTTGCACACAGATGTTAGGTGGTCTCACAGTCTTGCCAAACAACTTTCTTTCGATGTGTGGCTGATCTGTTTCCTTTTCTGGGAAAATGAGAAATTATATGGTCAAAGTTTATTGAACGAACAGTAGAGCCCAATATTTATTTATTCGTGAAAGGCAGGTGATTTGTGCTTTGCGCATGAAAGCAACAGATCAAATCTTAATCTGGCGATGAGCACCTAATCCTTTTTATCTGGAAGTACAGAGCCATGTTATTTCCAATACAGTTGAAAAGTAATTTGTAGTGCTTTATCCTGCATACAGAACGGATTTACTGGATATCAACGTGCTATTATTTGCTCGATGATATCTACTAGTAACTGATATTAGTGACAAAACATGTGCTGACATTTTATTCATTTTCAATGAAATGTGCAACTTTGAACTTGACATAACCCACAGGATTGAAAGGTATAATTAGACAATATTAAATGCCCAGGAATCAGGTACTTCGCCGAGATGCGTAACCAATATATCCCTATGCAAGAATCTTCTTTTCATCCCCATGGCGTTATTCCGACAGTAAACCGCTATACGGGGTATTGCAAATATTATGACACCAATGGCCTACTTACTTCCAAGAATTTTTGATTAATTATGTACTTTGTTTAGTCACTAACGTGTATGCATTTGAAAATGAGAATCACAGTAACTCTATTAAGATTTCTATTTTTTTTTTTTTTGTCATGGGCCTTCCCATCTAGTGCATAAGGGGGAGGGGGGGCCCTAGGGACCCATGGATTAATTAACGCCAAAAAAAAAAAAACGACGCGATGGATCTGAATTTTTTGCCACCAATGCAAGCGCAACTAAAGTAGACAAATACAAAAAAATAAAAACAAAATATATTGCCAGCGTTAAAAAACCGGCCCGAAAAACAAAAATGGGTCCCGAGGACCCCCCCCCCTTTTTATGCAGTTAAGGTTAAATTGGGCATAGGCACTCGATTTGTGCCTCTACAGGCCCCGAGAAGAGGATATGGGCAAAATGTGACAGCTTAGCAGCAATTTTGAACTTCAATTTGACCGCCTCGGCCAATACGGAATCCAACGGATCCAATATTGTCAAAAGCTTCTAAGGATTCGTTGCTCTTGAACCATAGACACAAGACACCAGAAAGAGACCCGTCTAAAAGGCTCGGAAACGGAGCGAATATGGGCAAAAAGAAAATGACAGCTTGGCAGCCCTTTTGAAGTTTAAATGGCCACACGGCCAAATACAAAAATACAGCACAAAATATACAGCAAGTAAACTGCGTCGATCCCCCGGCCAGATGGCAGTCTGGAACATGACCTCAGATGGACCCTTGAAAACCTTGGTCCATGACCTTTGACATCATCCACACGAAGGAACCCCTATTGCACCTTAACCCCAAGTCTGGTTTAAATCGGACTTAAACTTTTCGAAGGACAGACGCGAAAAAAAAAAACGAAAAAAACTAAAACCAAACTGGGAACACACACCATATAAACATACACATCATACGGAACATTCGCACCCTCGCAATATCCCCTCTTCTTTTCGACCAGGGGGATTAGAAAACCAAATGATCCAATATTATCGCGTATCGTTTCTAACTAGAATTCCTTGATCCTAAAAACACATGGACAAAGACATCAGAATCGAAATGATAAAGGCTCAAAAATGAGAATGGGCAAAAATGACAGCTAGACTTGCCCATTTGAAGGTTTAAAATGGCCAGTCACGGCAAAAAAAAGAACAACGATTCTAATATTTTCAACGATGTTTCAGATGGTCTCCTTGCTTGTGAAAACCCAGGCTAGGACACAGAATCCATGCCTGTATGAGGCCTCCTGTTTTGTGGGTGCAAAGGATCCTTCTCAATCATGGTATATTTGGTTGGCATTTTGGACGCCATTTTGATTTTTTGCCCTGGCAGCCATTTGTGATTATTGAAAAAGTTACTAAGTATTGATTTTTCACAGCCCAAAATGAAATCCAGGGTGAGTCAAAAAAAAACTTGACCCTGATTGTTGTTCCAGCCATTTTTGGGAATTTGTAAATAACATATATCTAACCTATTTGGTATCATCGAACAGCTATGTCATTATCTTTAATTGCTGTAAAGATACTTCCAATCGGTAAGTATAGGCCGAGCTACATTCTTTGAAGCAAGTAGTCAGCTTTTACGCCTATCCACGGATTCCCATTGAATGCACGGTGGTTCTAACCTAAGCAAATGACTCCCCAAAATGATGACAAGGGTATGATATGTTATGTCAAATAAAGTGGTATCTTAAAGTTTAAAAGCCAGTGAGAATGATAAGTTTTATAAGAAACACTTTTTTCAAGATGTGGGCATATTTTGGTCTGCAAAATATAGACAATTACTTTAAACCTCAACAGGTTGTCACCGATGTCTGTTACTTAATAGGGTATGATCATTGAACTCCTCAGAAACTGAACGTATCAAGTTAATTTATTTTTCAATTATTTTATGAGTAATGAGGACGTGTTTCGTTGAAATGTTTAAGAGGGCATTGATTTGGTAAATTGGGACTGCATTTGTGGGGTGACCTAGCGCCACATTATTCTGCCGTCAATATAAAAGTCCGATTTTCCTCTGACACTGATTGCTTATCAGAAACGCCCTCATTTAATGTGAATCTGTGGACAGAGCGCCAAAAACAGGACTACTGATTAACAAAAGAATGTAGCTCGGTCTATGACTCCACCGATTCTGGTGAATGATGTTGCGGCAAAATAAACGAATAATGAACTAAGCTTTCCTATGATACCAAATATGTTAGAGATTTCTTACCTCAAAATTTTAAATGGCGGACACATCAGGGTCAAGTTTTTTTTTGATCACCCCTGTAGGAAACTCTGATTAATTCAAATAGATGGGATAAGTGATCACATATGGGTTATTTTGGAAAAGGCATTTTAATAATAATACAATCTTTTA
>JAMKCH010022478.1:0-21386 GCA_023653785.1 Ophioderma brevispina | reverse complement strand
TTCAAAAATAAATTCGGTGGGAATCAGATGTGCATTAATTGTTTAACTGTAACCTCGACGGGAGTTAATGTTATACTAAATTTGAATGGGCAGGCGTAAAGGGTGTTATGTAGCGTCCATTTTTTAAAAAGTTCTGTCTGGCACGTACGTACGCTGCATACACTAGCTCATGCATGCTAGCTGCCAAAAATAATGCCACTAGTGTAGTATACACCAAATTAACGTGACAAGTCATATGCAGGCTATCATCATGGCATGATGGATTATGATTAATGCAGCAGTTGTAAAACATCAGAAATCACAAATGCAATCATTAACATCCCTCCATCTTTTCCCCTACCCTAAAAAAATGCTATAGAGATAAAGCCCCAGTCATGCCAGTGCCGTCTACTTTCTTTAGCTAGTATTAGTGTCACCTACTACTATAAAGAATTTTGATTATGTGCCACCGACCCTATAATTCGGCAGCCTCAACATTGCACGGAAAAAACAGCATCAGGTTGAACATGCATGCCTGTGAAGGATGTGGTGGCAGATACTGAATTCAACCCACCTGAACTAGGTTTATACTAGACGATTAAGATGCTTTGGTAAATGCCAAGTGCAATGGCCAAAAACTACTATGCTGTGGTGTATTCCCGTGCATGTCATATATCAGACTGAGTCCATGGAGTCTGAGTGCTGAAACCTTGGATCGACACTCGAGACCCGACCATCGCGAATCATGTGCTCATTGCTGTAGTAACCCGTGCCCCAACTTACTGCCCTAACAGGTAAAATCCTTCAGCCTTTGTCTGGTGTCATGGTTGTCATGTTACATACTAGATGGAACAACAACTTTCAGCTTCCACTTCGTCATTTTCAGTGCCATTTCGCAATCACTGCAAAATCATCACCCGTCATTCAAAGTAAGCCAAAGGACGGTCTCTTACAATTACAATACAATGCAATTAGATTTAAACGCTTTTACACAAATATGAACAAAGCGTATACAAAATGCCTCAAAACAAATACAAACAAAGAGCAAACAATTAGAATAGGATATAAGTGAGTTTTGAGAGTAGATGTGAATGTGGTGATTGTATTGATGCATAAATAGAAACGTGGAAGTTGGGTCACAGACTTGCGGTGCACAATTTCTGAATGATTTGTCCCCAGCAGATGGTGAGTTCTATGACATCTGAGACGGGTGCTGTCTGTGTATGAGCGAAGAAACATGTGAGTTGTGAAGGTGTGTTGAGAATGAGCATGTCAGCCAGATATGATGGAGCCGATACATTCAGTGTTTGTAAAATAATTAAAAGAAGTTGAAGAATCCTTTCTTTGACTGGTAACCAGTGCCGTTCACGAAAATTAATGGAGAATGTATGATCCCGCCCTATTGCTTGAAAAATCAGTCTAGCAGATTGTCTCTTGATTGGCTAACTCCGCACAAACGCTAGCAAGGCCGTCTCTTACAAGTGTATAAGACCCTACATCATACGACAGCTGATGAAAATAAACAGCTGGAAAGGAGACTTGGTACAGGCAGCCCGTAGTTAATCACATATGTGAAGCTTGTATGAAAATAGGGAATATGTGAATTGTTTAAGGCTATGCTTTTTTTGTGCCATGAATTTCCATCGAATTGCTTGTGGATGTGAGCATTGTTCATCTAGTAGGTAGTCAGTAACAGTTGTAAGTGTACACACATATACCGTCTAGTTGATAGTTCAAATTCAGTTTCAAGCTTTATTTTGACTCCTAGGTTCATGCAGCCTCAGTAAAGATATTAAAAAAACAAGCAGTGGACTAGGCCAACTTGATTAATCTAAAATATGAAGCATGTACATTTCTATCACTAGGGCCAATGGACAAAGTATTGTTTAAGAAAACTTGCCAAAGTTTTACAAGAAGCTAATTAATAATTGTATAATTTGAATAATAAAGAAGCATTTCTCATCTTTCTAAAATTCTACTTCAAGGGTAAACCAACACTGCACAGCATGCATTCAAAATTATACAAAGTCCAACCTTAGCAAGCTTGTCATGTTTTGTGAAGGAAAATGCTTGCGAAGTTTGCAGAAAGCATGCATACAGTATATGCTTGAAAAAATTGTTGCAAAATGTATGGTTGCTTGCGAATGTGCACGCTTGCAACATCGTGTGCTGCAAATGTGGCGCATGCTGCCAAACTTGTGAAATGCTTGCAAATGTTTGCACATGCTTGCGAAGTGCCTGCATGCTTGCCAAAGCTGCAAGCATGTATTGCCTGTGCATGCTTGTGCAATCATTCGCAAGTATGCGGTGCTGCTGCAAACTCGCGCAAGTTGCTGCAAGCCGCCTTCGCAAGCTTGTGCGAGCACATTTTGATGCATGCATATTCGTAAGGGAGGGCATAACTTTTGAGCGCTGCATTGGTACTTGCGTGCTCCTTGACGTAGGGAAATGGCCAACCGTTTAGATATAGTCATTAGTATATTGTAAAGACCGTCATTGGCATACATGTGGTTCATTGAAGAATAACGCAACTTGTAAACTGTGCCCGAGGGCCTTAGAGTGTCAGCCAACTCGCATTCCAAATTGTGGCAAGGTATGATGGTTTCATGGGTGGGAAACTAATGTGCTTCCTATCACATAACGCTTGCAATTTTCTCAAAATGGCATTGTACGACGTTAATGTTGATGTTGCTAACAACCAGGTATGGTACTTGTTCCCCATCAGCTCTCTGTGGCCATTGTTGTTTTTTCTTCCTGTTTGTTGAGACGCACATAGTGCTCCAGCAAAAATTCGCCACTTCCCTTTTTTGCATGCCTTCGGCATCAGAGCTCTCCCCCGTGTGAGTCCGGTTTTTGGTAGTCTTAGTGGAGTCTGATTGACCACTGTTTTAGTCTTTGAAACCCTGGCTGACCTCCCACCAGGTGCCATTAGGGTCACATCATGACCTCACGTGTCTCCTATGACTTTCAGTATTTTTGGAATCAGTCGAACGGAGGCTTTGGCATAATTGTTTGTGGTACTGGCCCAGTCCTGGCTGAGCGGAGTGCATCCACCCCACTTGTGAAGGGGTTCCGGCAAAACCTGCTGTGTACACCGGGAGCTGTGTATTGACCATCGTTGCATCGAAATACGATTTGTGAGGGCCCACAACCGCTCTATGTCCGCAATAGACCCTTGTGCTAGTGCGCATTCGTAATGGCTTTACAGACGTGACGTGTTGTCTGCTGTGTGTTTAATGACCTTGCCAATAATTGCGTGTCAGTAGAGTCCCTCTCTCGTTTGAGTTCATCCCTAGCGCGTTTGCAAGTTGTAACAGGGCTGGCGGTGGCCCCCGAGGTTTTGATGTAAGCTGCTGTAGTGATATTGTCTGTCAACACCTTAATTTTCTTCCCTGGTGGGAAATCGAATATTTACTGCCATAAAACCGAAACGCCATCATTTCTCTGTAGTGTTCGTGGCATGTGGCCTAGGCGGTGGTTTCCAAAAACCTGCATGGCCATTTGTTCTGGGTTCCCTTGACTCGAGCCCACCCCACCCTGTCATTGATCGTCGGTTATCTATCTGAACATACTGGCCTGTATAATCGTGGTCCGTTCCCATGACTTCATGGCTGCATACCACCATTCCAAACTGCTGCTCGGTGTCTTGGTCGATTTGTAATACATCGTTCTAATTGGCCTTTGATGCTAATAATCGGTACGCATTGCGTAGGAGAAGTTTTGCTGCCGACCTAATGGGCCTTGACCATCTGAAATGCACTGACGGCAATTCTGCAGTATTCGAGCTTTTATGGTGACATTGTTTTGTGTTTGTTTTTTTTTTAATACCCGGTGTAGTCCTCTACGCAGTTTGTATACCCGCTCATTGGGCACTTTCAATGTTGGTTTATCACCTGTTGTGATTTTGTAACCTATGTATGTTTTTTGTTAGTCTGTACAAAGAGAAGATTTTTCAACATTAATTATCCAACCTAGATCCACCAATGTAATACAGAAAAATAGCTTTTGTGAACTTTTGCATCTGTTGCTTTTGGGCGCACAGAGGATGAAATCATCCACATTAAAAAAATGAAAAACGTTTAGGGCGAATATCGCGGCGTGCGTATGTCTGAATAACTGGGCGCACTGTTTTGGCAGAAAAAATTAATTACTAGAAGTTAAAGCCAAAAGGTCAAACTTGCCAGACAAAATATCGCCCTCTAAAGCAAATAATGCCCAAAACTGCTGAATGTTCCCAAGTCACAGGTATGTGTGGGGCCATTTTTGATATCCACAGTTATCAACAAATCAATGTGGTTGCAATAATCACAAACAGTATTTATGATGGTCCTCATATTGACATTTTGTGCGTGGCAGGATTGTATTTATAAACACGGAGATCAACAATATAATCGAATTTTCCTCCTCTCTTTTTTTGGGACACAACCAACGGTGAGATGCAGTCGGGGGACCCTGAACTTCCTAGTAGCCCTGATCGTAGTAAATCATTTAATTTCCTTAGTATAAATTGCCCTTGACTGAATGTGAAGGACCGGTTAGGAATATGAAATTTCCCAGGATCAAGTTACACAATGTAATTACGACCAGCCGTGTTGAGCCAACCAAGCACCTCCTCAGGCGCACCAATTTTTCTCCACTGAGGGATACAGTACGTACAGACAATGCTTAAAGGGGCTAGGTGGTTTTGGCAAAAACATGCTATACAATTAACCAACAGTTCATACGACCTGTACCTGTAAGAAAACATAAAACACACATTAATCAGTAGTAACCTGCCTGCAAGAGTGTGGATATCATAAAGACAAAATGGACTATGGTAACCCGTCAAAAACATTTAAATTGTTATGTCCACTGCATGTAATATTATAACTTGTAACTGCACATGTGCCTGTGCTACATCTAACTGCCCAAATTTTGGCTTGTCATTTGTACATGTAGTATGTAACAACTATTTCCAAACTGTGTGGGTCTTTCACAACTGTGTGAGTTCATACTTCTACGACTGATTCTGGTTGAACTGCTCTGACGGACCCCGACGGTCGCTGTGATGGAATATTCCGTGGACGCAAAGCGTTGATAGATGTCGCTACCCACCACCACTACGATATCCTCTTCTTCCTCTGAAGTTGTAATTGTATCCACTTCGTCCACACGACGCCTCACGGCCCCCCCCCCAAACGGCCATTTAAATCTGTTGGCACTACCCCCCACATGGCCAGCAGTATTAGCCCCAGCAGCACTCTTGCAGTTGCGGTGATGTTTGAAGCCAGTTTCAGTATCCCCCAAGGAACTAGCCGGTTAAACCAGATTATTTTGTTGTACTGCGATCTTGAAAAAAAAAACAATCTGCGCCGTTGCCTTGTTAATTTATTCTGGCACTACCCAGTGGCGGAGTACTACTCATCCTTGCAAATAATCTTATGTGCGCAAGCTGGAATAGCATACAGAGCATTGTAGTCCTCGTGGTCAGAAACCTTTCCTGGTGTAAGTGTTCCCAGTACCTTAATTGTAGTTTCAACATATCTCACTGATGTGACAGAACACACATCAAAGTGCTGCTGGTCGTCCTTTTTAATACCTTGTTTTTGATCGTTCAACCTAACAGCCGGTAGCTTGATATCTAGCTACTGCGTCTTTAATAGCACCAAACTCACTCTGAGGGTCCACGAGATCTTTCTCTACATCGGACGCGGTGTCTCATATTAGAGTTATTAATTGCTAGCTCCGGTACTCCGCTAATCGGACGATTGTCCATCGATATTATTCTCACTGTTTATTACATTAGCGGTACCTGGCTCCATGTTTTCATCGCCAGTTTCGGTGTCGTCGCTACCATTTTTCCCTATCAATCTTTGACATTTTTTCTTCGAGCGATTTCAGTCTCTCTGCCGGGGCCGTGACGTTCATTACTTCTAAACTCGCTTAACCGATTTGTTCAATTTTTCCAAATGTTGAAGGATTACGTTGATTTTTGCGAGCGTTTCACTATTCATTTTCCGTTTCCTTCCATTTTCGCCTACGGCCATATCCGCCAACGAAGAAGCGTTGAGCAAGAATAACCTTATGACCTGACCCTTGTCAGGTCATGCAACTCATTTTAGTCTTAAACATGCCATCCGTTTTAGTTCACCAAACTACAGTTTTTTAGCCTCTCACATGAAAACGGGTTTGAAATATCAGCGCAAACCTTTACAGATAGGGTTTTAAGGTTGGGAACACCATTCTATCAACATGACAACTTTATTTACTTAAATCGGGGTCGTTCCCCTTTTAATAGATGTATAATAAAAATATCTTCAAAATTGCACATATGTTTTATGGCAAATTTAGTCAGGCCTTGCCAGGCTTCCATTTTTCTACCTTTTGATATGTTGTTCGGGAGGGTGTTTTGTACAACAGTTAGGCAAGAAATCTTCTTACAATTTTGTCCAGGTCATACCGTAAATTGAGTGGACTACAATACCCCGAAAAGTACTCCTTTCTGCATCACTGACAGACAACTTGTTCCCCAATTTTCAAAGCATTTTGACACTTTAGACATTTTTTCGGACCAAACGGTATGGGGGTTGAGGTGTATTAAATGCATTTATCTATCATATATTGATCATATCATATTTCACACGAACTAACCCGGAATCTTTAAAAATAGGCTAAAATAACAACGTCCTTTATATTGACCTTGAAAACATTATATCAATATTAAACTTAGCGAAAAAAGGGTTTGATTTTGTGCTGTTTTCTTTCTTTTCGTTAAAAGTCACTGTTTTTCCTCATTTATTTCCGCCAACGATAAAATAATGATAATTGGTCAGACAAACGTGGAGTTCTTTACCAGCAGAGAACATTTAGCTGGAAAATTAATAATTATACTGTTTTAGTTGCAGTGTGTCAATTACTTCCTGTTGTGAAACTTTCCCGACTGGGCAAGCTTGAGTCGGATGAACAGATTACTTCAAAGGGCCAATCGAGCGGCCCTTGAAGTTTCCCAAACAATGAGCCGGTGAATGAGAGTAATCCTGGGTAATCGGATTTCAAAATCGAGCCATCTCCTTCTTTCTCATCTTCTCTGATATGACCAACTTTGGGACAAAATTGAGAAAACGGGCAACTTCGGGCACTGTCAAGTTTGGTGACATTGTTTAGATAAGGCATTTTTCTTCCAATTCAAGTTAGATTTCGTCTCCAAATATCATACTTTAAGAAATACGGCGTTACAAAACATCCAAGTTTTCAAAAACTAGAATCAATGTAACTCATCTTAGGAAGATGCTATCTCCGATTTTTTTTTTGGACTGAATACTCAGAATTTCGGATGTAATCTACTCAATCTCTATGTTTTCGTCTCCAAATGTAAACAAACCACTGCGCATCGGGATATACCTTTCTGCGCACAGGTCATATCTTGTTCAACTGAGCGTGCCCGCTTCTGTCGGCGATGATCATGGAACATGAAAGAGTACTCCCTGCCGAGAAGTGGCCTTTGTTGGTCTATGCTTTTACAATGAGTTGCCAAGTGATATAATTGGGATAATCGGCGTTGCGTAATGCAATTAGGGAAGAGCTTTCTCGCACGTCGGAGATTGTGGCCCGAAATCATGCTCCAGGACCACGACCAGTCTTATTATCTCATAAGGCAGCTATTCAATATTTTTCTACTTCAATCCACAACTCTGATGTTTTTATGATTCCAATCTCCAACTCTAAAATACAAATAAAATCATAAACTAAATTTTGTTCCTGAAGTGGGATTCGAACCCACGACCTTTAACAAGACGAGCGCCCACAGACACACGCCACGCAATCCAAGCCGGCAGGAAGTCGTTCTTTTGTAATACTTCAATATAAACATTAACGGAATAAAGCGCACACATAATAATGAATAGCGCCCCTATGAGACGAGTTGAAAATATATGCTCCTGGAGCATGATTTCGGGCCAAAATCTCCATGAATCTCCTTTCTCCTTCTCTCCTACCTCCATGGTTGAATCTACTATAGACTATGTGGTATGAATACCAGCGTGCAAAAATTAACATGTCAGGAAGACTGAAAGTTTGAAGCTCTGGAATATGCTTAACCATAAAGCCCCTTGTATTTTATCATCTGCTAAAAGTGTGGTGTCAAAATTAACACCACGGTAAATTTAACACTGCTAAAAGTGTGGTGTTAAAATTGACACCACGGTAAATTTAACACCGGTCCGGCTTCAATAGGGGACCACACCAAGATTTTGTGTAAAATACATCAATCTGACACTGACGGGTGTTATTTGACACCGTGTACTGGTGTTATTGCTGGTGTCCCAAATTCCTATGTGACACCATTGGGTGTTGCTTTGCTTTGCGCGTGTTAATGTAACATCATGATTGGTGTTAAAGATAGTTGGTGTAATATCCTACATTAGAGTAAGAGTTTTTATTGTTGTTACGTTTTCTTATTTTTTATCGCCAATAATATATCACAAAGAAGTTTTAGATATTGTTTTGACACCATATCAGTGTTAATCAGCGTTAATTAACTCCGCTAAAAACACCAAGCTTAACACCAGTTTATTGTTGCATATTTAACACCAAGTTTTTTGGCAGTGCAGTGGTGTAAATTTGTTTTTACATGGGGTGGTGGTGAGGAAATTTTTATGAATGAAACAGTTTCTCTAGATAAAGTCGTTAAATGTAATTGAAATTAATGAATGCTCTATTTACTATTTTTAAATTATATGGGTCAGATATGAGGTTATTTAGGTCCAAAACACATGCACTTCACTGACCGACCACGTTTCAATTTGAACAAAAGCATGTGACTACTTATTCTTTGTTGTAAGGTTGGATAGGACTGTTAGCTAATGTCCCCGAGAATTTCATAAAAGAAGAGTCAATATTTTTGTTAAGATATGACCCCAGAATCAAGCATCCTGCAGGACCCATTTAACCAATCTGAGGCGTTTATTAACTACAAATACGACACTGTACGTTTTTTGAGCCCAGAACCACCATATGAATCTCTAAGTTCAACCACAGCTTACTGCAACAGATATTAACATATATGAATGTTTCTATTGGTATAACAGCTAATATATGCCATTTTTAAATCAGATGGAATTAGGACTGTATGATAAACAAACTAACAAATTCTTCGTATTGTGCAATTAGACACATTGGATTTTTAGAACTAATCATTCATCATCATTATGTGACGGCACACAAAGATTACTAAATCCAAAATTTAATTAAATATCTGATACTGTTATTGAGTTTTGTGTTGAAAGCATTGTTTTACTTTCCTAAAATTGAGAATGTTACTTTTTTGTGCCGAGTGGTAATTCTCACCCCTAGATACGAGGTCCCGGGTTCGAGACCGGTATTTTTCGTCTTTATTTAATTCTTTGCTCGCCAGTTTCTCCGGGCTTCTATATAATATTTATCAAGTATTTCCCTTGGGTTTTATCATTTACTTGTTCCTCGCATGCATTGAATTGGGTGTTTCGCATCGTCATAGATTCTGCTATTATATATAGAATCATGCATCATAGGCCCACCCCTCTAAAAATAATTATATAACATTTTTTCCAGTAACAAGCAAGTTGCCGCCCAACGCATTTCTCTTTATGTAAGTAGATTTTTGTCTATGGCTTAGTCATAGTTTTATATCGTCTTGAAATGTATTGTATCACCAAATTAATTTTTTATCATTATCAGTTAAATAATAATTATGTAAATGCGGTTATTTCACCAAAGATGTTATTCGGCAAGAAATTTGGCGCATAAATGTTTGATTGCATCATATTGTATTGGGGGGGGGGGGGGGGGGGGGGGGGGGGCCAGTTCTTGATTGTTGGTTCCATATCTTAAAACTATTGACTCTATCACTATGATTTTTTCAGGACGTCAGCTAACAGTGGCAGTCTTACATTACAACAAAGAATAATTAATCCTAACATTGGATTTTTTTTCAATATGACTTTATTGTGGGGTCCTCTTTTTTTTCTTGAAAATTGAAATATGAATTGAATTTTGTGTTTAAAAATAAAAAGTTGTGGATGTGTACGTATTAACCACCCCCTATTTTTTGATATACTTTTTTATGAGAAAAACACTACCCAAATTAATCTGACTTATTTGCATATAATACCAGTGTTGACCTTCCAACCTTTCCCCTCCCCTGAAGTGCTGCCAGTTGAAGGCCATGCTATGAATGACAGAATGTTAAAATTTGACATTTTATTATTGCTTTATTTAATTTTTAAAATGCAAAATCCACTCCACATGCTAGCATTGGAAACTATGTGTACATGTACACTTGAAACACAGGTCATAATACTGTATACAAAACCATCACAATGGGAATGTTTATCTGTGGCCGTGTTTTGGCTAGCTTTTAGCTAAGGTGTGGATTTACTAATTATATTGTCATTCAAGGGACATGGTTATGACCTCCTTATATAACTGCATAACATGAACTGACCTATGCATTCTGGGTATTATAAAATATAACAAAACTAAAAAATCAATTTTTTATTTTTTATAATGATAGGTTATTGACCTGCGCCATGAACTTGAGAAGTTGTAAAGTTTGAGGTGTGTCAAGCTGTTAGAACTTGAAGTAATGCATGGAGAGGAAAATTGGAAACTTCATTGCCAGTATAACCTTCCCGTCATTAAAAAAGCCCTACCTTATAAATTAAAAATATGATTCAGCAATAAAAACATAATTTGAAATAATTTTATACCTCAGAAGGATGAGAGCAGTCACAATAGCACCATGGAGGGGGACCTACTTGTAAGCCAACACATTTTTACACGCTGCCCATTAACTTTTTTTTTTAATGACCTACATCGAGTAGGAATTTTCCGCTTAACTAGCTAAAAAGCATGGAGTTTTTTATATTGCCAATCAATCAAAGTTAGAGAAAGATCATTGCCAGTTTTCTGGAAAATTTAAATCTAGCCGGTGTCTCCCAAACTACGTTCGGCAGTGGCGGCGCATGAGGGTGCAAATCCCCCCCCCCCCCCGCGAAAGGAAACAAAATCAGCGATTTGGGGATTTACCTCAATTTTGGCCAAATTACGATTTGGGCCATAATTGGTTAAAAGTCATTTTGTTAGATTTATGCCCTGCCACAGAATTTCCTTTCTTCCCAAAAAAGTCACTCCCCCCACAAAAAAAGAAGTCTGAGATCGCACTGGGTTTTAATAACACTAATTTTTTTTTTAATCTGGGTCTTTGGTGACTGTTTGCTGAAATGGAAGGGGTGTATTACACTGCTTACATGACATAATACATTCTGAAATGGCAGTCCCCCCCCCCCCCCCATCCACGGCTTAACATGTTCAACGGGTTATAAATATTACGCAGTGAATCTGACAATTATAGGCCTACTAAGCTTGATATTGAACAAAATATCAAAGGCGGTGGAATATTATCCTCATCCAACTTCCTTGCTGAACGTGTAATACTAAATTTTGCCTGTGAGGTTTGCTGAATTTTGCAACTTTAGAAGTTTATCCTGGCCGCAAATTACCTGATACGCTTACTGTCAAGGCGCTTTTTTAATCACAACTGACTGATGTGTAATACTTGCCAATTCATTTTAGTGACTCTTCAGTTCAACACAGATCAAATTCTTCAAGTTTAACCGGCAAGGTCAGTGAGTTTGCCGAGATGTGAATAATATCAGTTCTCTATTATCAATCATCAGGAGGCGGCCAGAAATTCCAATTTTAGACGTCGCCATTTGGTTTTAACACGTAAAAGTAATCTGAGCGAAAAAGCTGATTTTTTTCTATGTTGTCAAACGGACGAGGACGTGTGTGGGTCATTGGGGGGGGGGGGGGGTGGGGGGGGGGTGGGGGGGGAACCCCTGAAACCCCGCATCAAGCGCCTAAACGGTTTTGGATTTCTTCTTATTATTTTGATTCATTTTGGTGTGTTGCTATTTTGAAGAGGCTGACCGCCATCGTCTGCAGCACTGATTGCTACTACCAATAGCTACCAATTGAGGGCGGGCTCAGGAAGAAAAAAAATCACTCAGCAACAGAAAGAATTACTACGCTGGGCTCATCACACATTATTGGACACAAAATTACAATTCACAATTTCAACAAATTTCACATACTTTAACACTCAACATTCCAATAAGATCAAATATTGACACATTCTCAAACAAACAGAATTTTTAAATATAAGTTAGAACTATAATTGCTATTCCATGTGTATCTGGTGTTATCATTTGATGTTGCTAGCTATGCTAAACTTTTCGTGTTCAGTTCCTTCACATGCCTCCGCACTTGTACCATGCATGCTTTAAAGGCGCGGCCCGTGTTATTCTTTGGAAAACTGCCTATGCAAATGGTGATGAGGCTACTCATGGGATAATAGTTATCTTACTGTTGCAATTTTTAAGAGCAAAATAAAAAAACAAAGATAAAAAGTAGACAACTTTTGTCTTACAATGAAAAACTCCATTTTTTAGTTTTTGTTCAAAAATTGCGGGCTGACACCAAGTGTTGCGTTCTTTGGGACACACTGTATTAATTCTTGGGAGCGGTAGGAATTTCTCTCAATAACGACGAATTGATTCCAAGGCGATACCATTATTGTAAAGTGGACAAACGAGACCTGAGGCCAAAAATGACATCGCAGACACCGGTTTCAATTCGTCGTAAAGAGAGAGGCCTACCGGTTCCCAAATCACACCTTTCAAGGTAATCTTTAACTTGTTTTTTATTTGCAATTTTGCTTGCTTTTCTTTCTTAGTTTTTTCTCTTTCATTTTTCACTTTTCTTTTTTTTCTCCTTTATCCCACTTTTCTTTTCCTTTCCCTTTCTCTCCGTCTTCTTCCTTTCCCTTTCTTCCATTTCTCCAAAGTCATAAAATATTTATATTGTAAGTCTAACGGAGAATTAAACAAATGTTTAACCAATAGCACAACTCTACTGTCACCAAAATGCAATCCAAATGCAAACTTTGTTCTTTTGAATAAAAGTTAGTCACGCATTCCACTGTTGGATTGTTTATTAGGTCTATTTCATTTGATAATGTAGTGTTTGCGTGGTATTATTTGCTAAATGGCATCCAATATGTGTAAGTTATGCACGCGATTTTTAGACGGTCTTTTATTATTGAATTACGCTACAATATTCTCATCTCGACATCACGGATTTAGTACATCACATTTGACTAACATTGCGAACATTTACTAAATTGACTACCACAAAACAAAGTGGAGGTGGAAAAATGAGTTTAAACCTCCCCTTTCTAAAATGATTGCCATTATTTCAAGTTTCAAATTGTTATTTAAACCGTATCAAACAAGGTAATTGCGTCCAGTTGGACTTAAGCTGTGAATGAAGTCGCATTCAATTTCATACATCACAGCAAACGTTAATGTAAGGATGGCCAAATTTTTAGTTCTAGTTTTGGGATCAGTATTGCTATCTAGAAGTGATAAGCGAGGGTCTTGCCTAGAACGAGAAGACCTCGCGGAGCGCATGATTCGCAGTGCGAGAGACGTGGAAAGGCGCTGTGATAGATTCGGCCGCAATGGAAATTCGTGCAAGCGTGCTCTGGCTACGCTGGAACGTGTGGAAAGGCGCTGTGATAGATTCGGCCGCAATGGAAATTCGTGCAAGCGTGCTCAGGCTACGCTGGAACGTGAGGATATCTGTTGGGAATAGATATCAGGAAAGTTAGGACAAATTAAATCATTTTTTATTAGTATTCAAGAATTAATTATAAACAATATGCTCGGATCTAGAGTTTGATCCATTCTCATGCATGCTAAAATTGCCAAAGGTAAACAGGCTATTTATACTTAAAGGCTAGTATTCTGAAAGGGAGTCTAGCTTAGACCCTGTTTAAACAGGGTTAGTCCTACACGAGTGGTACCTCTTGTCGTTTCAAACACTGTTAAAAAAGTTTCCGTAAATTTACGGAAATTTCGGCAGCAGTATTCAGTCATTTAGGGTAAATTACAGAAATTTTGTCAATTAACGGAAATTTGGCGGACAGTAATTTTACAGAAATTTGTCTCATATTATGGAAAACAATGGGGATTTAACGAAACTTTCCATAATTTGAAATTACGGAACCAAAAAAAAAATTCCGGAAGATTGCTGCCAGAAATTTTTGAAATATTTACGTAAATTAAAATTTTTTTATGTTTTTTGTTTTTTATTTTATTGTTTGTAAAACAGATTTCGTAAATGTACGGAAAAATCTGGTTTCTTAATTTACGGAAATTTTTAACAGTGAACATCTTCTGAAGGTGTGCGTAACGGGTGAATAGGTTCCTCATGGATGGGCCACTCCAGCCCATCCATGTGGAATTTCCTCACCTGTTATTTTTAAATTTTCTTAGAACCTGTGGAACGGTTAAATGCTTCAGAAGTGGGGCATTCATGCGTCATAAAAGAAGGTATATTGTAATAAGATTCGGGGATCCCGTTCAATTAAACGGCAGCGCTGGAAACGTGAAATATCGTCTCTGTATATGAAGAGCACAATCTCAAAAAATGAGCCTTATTGACTTGCGTGAACCGGCTAATTTAATTCCCGGCTATTATATTGGAATGGTGTATTCAGCGGGTTTGAATTATCGGGGTCCGATATTAATTATTCTAATTACAAAAATCCCTAGATTCATGCCGACACATAAAGAAGTGAGCTTACCATTCACAGGTATAGTTAACTAATTACCAATGCAACTGAGTAAATTCTCAAATTTCAAACATTGAGGGCGCTGTTCAAAATATTGTGCTGTGAAAGTTATACAATTTTGCAAACTCCGGCAAGGCCTGCAAGTCGTTATATAATATGTCGAAATGTGTGAAATCACTGGTCGAAATTTCCAAAAATCACGGTATAAATCCGCTTAACGTGTAATTTCTCACTTCGGCAAAGCAATGTCACGCACAAGTGATAGCTAGGCTATGCGATAGTAATCTATTTTACACAAAAAATAACATGACCCAAAACAGATATAGGGACATGTAATATGCTCAAAAAGATCCAGGTAATTTGTAGGCTAACGTAAAGTTTGCCATAACTTTAATCAAACAAATGTGTATATTACTTGAATACGGTCATACACCGGTCAAACAGGTGCATGTCGTGGGAATCAACTCTGGCGTGTGTTTCTGTGTTAAACGCCATTTCCGTCGTCTGCTGACTAAATGTCGCCGGAATCGTTTTATTTAAAATCGTTCTGTTTACCCATAGGGCGGATTTGGGCTTAATCATTTCAGGTGAGGCTAATGAATATAAAGCTTACGACCATGCCAAAATATAAAAAAAATCTTGAGGGCGCTGCCTATTTTCCAAAAGTGTCAGTGTCCAAGGTTCGTTGATACTTTACTGCATCTACGTTGCGTTGCCCGAAATGCAGTCAGCTCTATACTCAAATTACCTGCGTCCGGTGTGAAAGCAAGAGATAGTCCGCGGGGATCCACATTCAGGGCTCCCATAATAACGGAATAAAGACATGAAACTAATGTTGCGTAAAGAGGAAACTGAATGAGTTGCCTATTCTGTACCGTTGTAGCCGGACTTTGAGTACGGCAGCTCTAATTACTTCTACACTGGTTTAAAAGATGATATAGTCCGGCAGCAATCATAGTCCAGATTCCATAGATGACAACGGAATTAAGCCAGCGGTCCAAACTAATGTTGCGTGACGAGTTAAACGAAATCGAGTGCCTTATTCTTCACGTGTAGGGCGGATTGTTAGTCCGGAGGATATATTCTCGGCTCACAGTCGGAATAATTGTGACATAGGGCAATCGATTATGTTTACTCTTCGCGCAACATAGTCTCACGCTTTATTCGTGTGCGTCTATGGAGCCCGGACTATGAAATCAGGACGAATAAATCTCCTGCCACACCGGGCTTTGTTGCCAAACTATACTACTATAAAGTAGGATTTTTTGATTCCTGTCAGTCATTAAAGTTTTTTGGGGCGTGTTCACGACGTTTCCTCTGTTTATGAAAGGTGTAGGTTTTTCACAATCAGTACATAGAATTCGATGTCGCGATACTGGAATAAGATCACGGCCATTAATAAAAAGGTCCTTGTCTCACGAAGAAAATATTACAAGCAAATGCACGAATAAATTCCCAAAAACCCCAAAAATTTCAACAAACTATGAAGCCACCAAAGTTCTTTACGTCACTATGGAATCTTCGCGTTTATATTTTTGTCTTGTTCCAGAAATAATATTGACAGCTTGGTCCAATCATTTAAGTATTTTAGAGTTTTGTTACTCATTACAACTACAATATTACGTGGCTTAATCCTCATTCTTTCACCCAGCCTCGATGTTCATGACACCTTATCCGTTCTTTGGCTTGACACCAAAACAAAGAAATCGATAGCGTGTCTCAGACTTATTCAATTGAATCGGTTATGAAGCCTTTAAATATTCGATACAACTGGAGTTCATGTAAACATGGGTGAAAGTCTTATTCTGTTGAAAACAAAGTTGAGCATTTCAGCGTTAATACGGCTTTTTAGTTTTGATCTAAAAATCCCCCTCAAATGATTCGTACCTCGACATATGCAGTTTACTGACAGGATAAACAATCAGTACGATAATACAAGCATTCTTTCACTTTTCTGTTCATAGGTTCACATGGTTTCTCCAGTTAAGGCAAAACGTTATATTGGGAGAAGGATTTCTGAAAAAAATGTCCCCCATTGAGGCATTATCTTCGATTTTAATCTTAGACTCTAGTTAAATTGTTTTATCGTCAACATGCCAAGTATCTACGTCTGTCTTGAAGTCAGCTGTCTTTCCCATATCATTCCACCTCGATAAAAGGAATACCCGATTTGTTCTGCATTATACTAGTATAGAAATAATTAACAGAGGACGAAAAAACTAGGACAGCGAAATTGTCTTTGAAAAAGACGTGTATATCATGCGGAAATGGATTTCATGTTGTTTGAAAAT
The DNA here is from genome assembly GCA_023653785.1 of Ophioderma brevispina. NCBI lineage: Eukaryota > Metazoa > Echinodermata > Ophiuroidea > Amphilepidida > Ophiodermatidae > Ophioderma > Ophioderma brevispina. The sequence goes on along the minus strand of JAMKCH010022478.1, from coordinate 4,463 downwards.
ATTGCATTTGAAGATAATGGTACCCTTTTTTCTTTTTTCCTCGCCATATAACAGGATTTGTTAACATACTGTTCCAATTGTAATATTTTAATAACTCACACGATTTTGAACTAGATATTTGAAACAGATCCTGAAACACAGTTGAGGTGTGATCTTTGACCCTAAACGACTTTTATCTTCAGTCAAATGTTCAGCTCGAATCGGAAGAATTTTTGGAAATACCCTTTGCCCGCTTAATGACCTTTGATCTCGAACATAATTCAGCATATTTAGAAGGTCATAGGACATTTCAGTCAAATTTCAGATCGATCATGAGATTTAGAAAATTTGACCTTTGCCTGTTAATGACCTTTGACCTAGGAAATCTTTCAACATGTTTAGTAGAATGTCATAAGGATCATTTCTTTCAAATTTTCAGCTCAATCGGAGCCTTTTGAACTACACACTACATGGGTCCATATCAAACAATGATATCTGTAGGAGAATAGCCTTTTGACGTTTTGACAGGAAAAAAGAACAAGACGAAGACACGACGACGACGACCAGTCGCCTGTGTAATGACTGTTTTGTTTGTTTGTGACTGAGAGCTATCATACCGAAATGTGTACCCATCCGCGATATGCGTAACTGATGTGCATGAATGCATTGCTTATACAGCAATACTTTATTTCAAAACGCTGTGGTAACACACATCTCTTGGATTTGGGGTATGATCGTGCCAGATTAGTCAATAATGCCTTATGATTGTAAGCAATTGAAGACGACTCAACAGCTCAAAGGAGTTACAAGGGAACGATCCGAATATCGTAAAACCCCCTAAAAAGAAACCAGTAACATCTATTGAATAAAGTAAGGTTCCCCATGTCACGGCAACTCAATAAACCACTCCCTCACGGCTCTAAGAGAAGTCGCTCAAACAGATCTATATATCACTTGTGATTTTTACAATAAGTTGATTACCTTAGTCCGTGCAAACGACTAATGTCCCCTGTATTCCAGTCATTTCTCCTTTACCTAGCAGTGTGCGTAGCACGGCTTGTTTTGTATTTGGGTCTGTTTTCTCTTCTCTTCTTCTGGCAACACGTACGTCGCTGAAAGCTTAAAAATGCTTCTAAGTGTCCAACAACTTGAGAGCCAATTTAAGCCAAATACAATCCAGAGGACCACTGACCCTGCCCTCACTAGGTTGTACGACAATTTGGGTTCACTGAAATTTGAATGAGAAATTTTAATTTTTGGTCAAAATCTAGCAACATCCTTCTTCTCCCGCAATTCAAGAGCTATAAACACCAAAATGGGGTCATAAGGACCCCTGAATCATCTTCATATGGGTGTACACGATAGTGTTTCAAGGTCACCATGGGCAGAGATAGGGGGGCATTTTGTGCAAAATCGGGTAAGGGGGGTCGGGTTTCGCTCCGCTTCGTCGCCTCGCTCGCCTGTCTTACGCCAGTATGAATGCCCCTAACCTCGGGTCTGCAGGAGCCAGAAATTTCTTTAGCTGGTAAAGCCTTACATCCATTTCGAGAAAAGGGTAAATCTACTACAGGATTAAACAATCGATATAGGAGACTAGGAATGGTTTCTAAACGTACACGTATGTAGAGTCACAACTCGCTTACCTATAATATAGTCCGTACTTTAGTGTAGGGGGATTTTATTGTAATTGCAGCCTCCAGTTCAATTCTCCGGTCAAGTCACCCTTGGGGTGTTTGAAACCGCATTAAAGTATTATGTCTTTGCCGAGTCCGGCAAAATCACGTCAAAAACAAATTAAATCTTTTTACTCGATGATGAATGCAAAAATCGTACTTCATTGCGGTTACATTTCCGTGGAAGGTTTCAATTTAGATGGCTATGTATGGCGGTTCATGTTTTTCTCCTTTTTAAAGGCAAGAAAATGCGAAATAAAAACAAAGAATATTAAATGTGATTTGTAGCGTAGCATGTTAGAATAGATTACCACTCTTTATTAATTGTAAAAAAAAAATAAAAATGAGAAATGAAAAAGACAACCATACCGGAATAGGTTTCTGATTGGTGAGATTGGTGCTACTTGTACTGGTGCATGTTATAAATTCATACAAGTTAATTGGAGGTCATTCAGGTTCAAAGGTCAAACTTTCATAATGCTCCGATTGATCTGAAATGGTGCTGACAATGACCTTACGACATCCTAAACATGTAAATATTTTCGAGATCAAAGGTCTCATTAAGAGGTCAAAGGTCATTTTGTAAAAGCCCTCCTCATGAGCTGAAATGAAACTGAAAAATGATCCTTATGACACGTCATAAGATGTAAATATTTTCGAGATCAAAGGTCATTAGAGGTCCAAGGTCAAATTTTTTCAAAATGTTACGATTGAGCTGAAATTTAACTTAAATGATCTTTAGATATTCTAACATATTTGAAATATTTTGGAGATCAAAGGCCATTTAAGATGTCAAGATCAAATTTTCAAAATGCTCCATTAGCTAAAATTTAACGCTGAAATTGATCATTTATGACATCCTCAACAGTTAAAATATTTTGGAGATCAAGGTATTAAGAGGTTAAAGGTCATTTTTTCGAAATCATCCGATTGAGATGATATTTAACTGTAAATGATCCTTATGACATCATAATCATGTTGAAAATATTTTTGAGACAAACGTCATTAAGAGGTCAAAGGTCAAATTTTCCAAATGCTACTAATGGACAGAATTTAATATGATCCTTATGACAATTCCACATATGTTTAAATATTTTCGAGATCGAAGGTCGTTTAGGGTCAAAGGTCACTACCCGACTGTGCCAGAATCTGTCTCAGATCTAGGAGATGGCTGGCGTTTCGAAGCTAGGCTAATTTTCGAAGCGGGGGCTGGTTTCGAAGCTGGGGTTAGTTTTAGGCTTGGATTTGAAGCTACCCGCGGCTGGTTTCGTGGTCTTTGACCACAGCTATGTCTAGTTCTTTATATAAGCGGGAGTAGCCGCATGAGATATTGTCGTTTCCAAGGTTCCCTCTTCTTCTTCTTCTTTGTTTGTACCTGGCTTAAAATGCTTCTAGTGCCGAACGGTTTGTCCGATTGAGTCGAAAAAATGGTCAGGAAGAACCACTTAGAAGGGCCCGTATGGGCTTTACACAGATTTGGTTCAAGGTCATGTCAGAGAACTATTTAATTTTTTGTCCACAATCTAGAAACCCCTACTTCTCCTGAAGTCAAGAGCTTGAAACGCCAGATTGCGTCATAAGGACCCCCAATCTATCTCCCACATGGCTTGTACACAGTTAGTGGTCAAAGGTCTATGAGAAGAGGAGGGGGCCATTTGCTACAAAATAGGGTAGGGGCGGTTCGTATTCGTACTTGAATGGTTACCCTGACCCAATCCCTGTAGCCTTGGGCCGTAAGAGCTAGGATTTCTAGTGCCCCACAGTAGCTCGCATTAACTTCGAAATAATTAGGATTAAATCAACTTATTGTCAGAAGCACAATTGATATATAGATCTGTTTGCGCGTCTTCTCTAGAGCGGTGAGGGATTGGTTTATGGCAGTTACGTGACATGGGGAACCTTTATTCTCAATAGATGTTACTGTGTTTCTTTTTAGGGGTGTTTACGTATTACCTGACCCCATTCCTGTAGCCTTGGGTCTGTAAGAGCTAGGATTCTATGTCCAACAGTAGCTCGCATTAAATTCGAAGAAAAGATTAAACTAGAGACATGTTTGTGCTCAAAGAGCACGGACCTTAGTCGTGGAATTTTTTGACATTTGTAATTTGTATCTTGACCCTTAATCAATGGGTCACATAACAGGGTCACGGTAGACTTTTATTTCATCCTTTCATTAACCCCTACAAGTTGGTATATGATATTTTTGAATATGGGCATTTTGATATTTGGCATATTTTGACCTTTGACCCCTAACGATGGGTCACCGAGCGGGGTTATGTGACTCTTTTTCATAATCATCGATTCCATTCAGATGGCACAATTAGATTAGTCAATTACGCTTCTTTCAGGATTTGACCCACAGATTACCCCATTTGACCTTTTGACCACCATATTATGAGCACGGATAAGAGAGCTTTATCCAGTGGTTCTTGTGACCAAAATTGACATTATACCTATTTGGTTGATGAGTATAGGTTTTCATATTAATTAGGCATTGCTATCTTACACGTGACCTTTGGGGCCAATTATTTGTCATAGATTTGTCTCAACATTATCCGAAACTTTTGCACAGACATCACCCATCTAAGTCCTATCGTTTTTGAGAGATCGCATTTCTGGATATATTAGATATGGCCGCCAGTTTGAATGTTAATTGAACTACCAATCGTGTATCTGTGTAATACTATTATGGAAGGGTGGTCTAAGGTTCTTGTGAAGCGAATTGGTATCTATAGCTGTTTTCTGTAGGACAAGTAGGCTTTTAAAGATTTTTACAAAATGGCAGCTACTTCCGGTTACGTGACCCTTGAC
>JAMKCH010022477.1:0-28018 GCA_023653785.1 Ophioderma brevispina | reverse complement strand
CAGTGTACCAGCATAAACAAAACGTTTATGACATGGCTGCCATGACGAACGTCGAAGTGGTCAACATCATGCCAATTCAAACTGAATTTGATATTTAAAGATTTAATTTTGTAAGTAATAGTTAACAAAAACACGATGCGTATACTGACACAGCCCCGGGTTCATTCATAGTATTTTCCCGGGAGTATTTTGGGTATGAACACTGCGGTCATACCCAAAATACTATGAATGAACCCCTAATTGAACCACAGGATGCAATGCATATGTCCACATCTCCTTTTAGAGTACAACATTTAGGATTAGGATTAGGACCTGCGACAAAAAATCTGAGATGTGTCATTAGCGGCCTAATGAAGTTTTGCTGTTGGAAACGAAAATCAAGAACTGTGAAAGAAAGGGGTTACATGGGTAAAAATTCGACCACTCTGACACTCGCACACAGCCATTCTTATCTTTTGACACTCGCGACACAGTTGTTCTTATCTTGTGCACTCGGGACCAGCTGTTTCTATCTTGTACATTTGGACAATGGCTTCTTACCAGTGACGCCATTCAAAATGTGCCGACCACTGCGACCAGCCATAGTTATTTGTCAACCCATGTACACCCCTAAAGAAAAAAGCCTTCAATACAAAATTGCCTGATTGTTGATATAGGTTTTTGGTTAAATTTTAGGTTGTAACATGGTGCATTGGTGTGGTTATTTTCTCAAAATTCAGAAAAAAACATATTGTAGATATGCTATTAGAAGAACGTAGGACTTGCAAACAAACATTAAAACTTTTGAATTTTTGAGATATATAAAGCGCATACTTTTGCTATGCTGGTAAATGTTTGAGGTCATTGATGTGGCGCTATGTTGCCATATGTGGAATACAAAAACATTCCGCAAAAAAAAGTACACCGAAGTTTTTTTTTTTTATTATAAAATATGCTGTCAACTTATCAATAAAATTGATATATATTAATCCAAGCCACTGCTAGGTAGAGCAATAAATCAGAAAAGTCCAAGTAAAAGTGGAACTTGCACACCAAGATTAGCGGCTAGGGTTAATTGTTTGAAATAAGTCCAAGCACGTCAGGCTCTAAACCTTTTCATGCATTATTTCAATCTCTGCATGAATGCATAACTAAAAACGCATTTACGCTCATCATAATTTTATTATAAGTGATCCAAAACAATAACCTAAGTTTAGTCCTGCTATACTCTTCGTCAGTAATTCTGAAACAACAAATCTGGCTACGCGCGCGTAAACCCGGAAGTGTGAGACGAATGCGACGCAGTTATAAACAGACGCGTCGCGCGTGCCAGTTGTTTCAGGAATTATTAAGGCTATTACATAGATAAATCACAAGAAAAATACTATACTCAGACTTCCGTCATAATCCTTTCCTCTGCGTCAAGACTACGCCCGCATTCCATCCCTCCAGACAGAACTAGACACGCCGTAAGGAGATAACATAGTCTTGCTCGCACGCAGCAACTCTCGTCGCAGCGTATGTTCCTGAGTCTGTAGACCGCCTTTTTCAGAAAGGAAGTGATTATAACAAGACGTTCGTGCAGGCCAAACCTCGAAGCACGACGGTCGTGCAGCCAAGAACTCAAACGGTATATACACGAGCCCCCACCCCCCCCGCCCCCCCCCCGTTTTAGCAATGGGCTGCTATCATAAACGTTTGGTCCTTTTCGATAGAATCGAAATTTTCGGCCATCGTCGATCGTATCGATCGCCACTGTTTCGTTTAAAATTGTCGCCATTTCGTCTGATTTGTCGTGAAAACATAGAATCCAACGGGTCTGAACGGAAACTGCATCCAGTCTGAATTTGTCCATTTAGACGAAACTGTTGATTTTTTTATTCCTGTCATTAAACGCATATTGGCGATGTTAGATGCGTTATTTGGGGGGGGATGTGTTGATATAAAACTAAAAGTCGTATTAACAGCTAACTGCTCAACTTGTTTCAACAGAATATAATGCTTTACCCCCCCAATTTTACATGACATTTTTGTATCGATAGGTAAAGGCTCATTCATAACAGATTCAATTGAATATAGATTTGTCGTATAGTGTGAGACACCCCGCTCAATCGATTTCTTTGTTTGGCGTCAATCAAGAACGGATACAGTTTCACGAACTTCGAGACTGAGTGAAGAGGGGATTAGGCCACGTCAATATTGTAGTTTGTTATGAGGCCCTGTAAATAAAATACTGTAAATTTAAACAGTAAATCCGGCAGCAATTCTGCTAACAAATTACCCGTAATTTCGTATATGCCTACTGTAAAATTAATTTAATCAAACGGCGTAAATAACCATATATAGGCCTATGTTGATGAAGTTTATTACAGAGATGGAATGTGTGGAGAATAAAAATCACTGACGAACACCACTAATGTAACTTGTAGGCCTATCCACAATTTGTTTTATACAGTGCATATACTGGTAAAATTTACAGTTTGTGGTACAATGTCTTCATCAAACTGTAAAATAGTTACAGTTATTTGAATGAAAACCTGAAAAGCTTATATATTTTTACGGAGTTTTGTTGGCAAGAATTGCTGCCAGGCTTTTCCTGTAAAATTTACAATGGTATAATGAAAATTCAATATGTAAGTGGTATAATTCTGTTATTACTCATTAAATTTCAAATAGTCGTCATTTTTAGAATTTGTCATTATAGGCCTGGGGGAAATTGGACATAAATCACAGTATTTTCCTGTATTTCCAAATTACAACAGCCAAATACGGTAATTTTTGGGAAGTTTTTTACAGTATTGGTCTTCCTGTAAATTGCAACTGTAATTTTTTAACAGTGGGGGTGGGGTGTTGACCAAAACTCAACGCTACTTTTTAAATGCTTTTGGACCCACTGTCAAATATTATTTCTGGAACAGGATGAATAAATTTAAACGTATCAATTTCTAGTATTGCCTTAGTGACGGTAAAAGAACTTTCACTTGGTGAGTATAATAATTATTGATAACATTTTTCCTCATGGGGAATGCTTTCAGAATTTGTTCAAGTTTTGGTGTTTGGAATTTGTTCAGTTGCATTTGCCTTGTAATATTTTTCTTCGTGAGAAAAGGACATTTTATTATGTCCCTAATCTTAAATGCGGTATCATGAACATCGATTTCTATTTAGCGCTTGGGTAAAGTTATACGCCTCTCAGAACGAATGTAGTCGTCGACACGCCCCAAAAAACTTTTAATGACTGCACAGGAATAAAAAATCCTACTATAAGCCATCCTTTATTACATATTTAGAATCTATCTGGTCCTAAGAAAATAGCAAAACATGGAAAAAGGTATGTTTTTTTCTTAACCTGAATTGTTGATGTACGTGTTTAGGCTATCATTAAGCGGATAAAATCACCAAATATATTGTAATCAGAACTTCGTAAGTAAAGCAAAGCATTATAATCAAAGGTATATTCAAGGCACACAATGCTTGGCTTATTTAGGGCCGATCAAATACTTGTTTAGGGTATTTTTTAGCTTTGTTTTTAGTCGTTAAAATCTGTGGTTTTATGGGCATTTTGAAAGTCCATGTTCATGCATCATATCCACTTTTGAATACCAATGCCCCCCCCCCCCCCACCGGAGTCCTGCCTTAAATTATTTTTGAGAGGTCCCTCCCCTTTAAATTCAGGTACCCTGTACGTGGGCTAGATTTGAGAAACAAGGTTATTGCAGTTAAGCTCTCCCCACCAGACAGAAAAAAAAAAAGAAGAAAAAAAAAAACCCCAACATTTCGGAGCACCCCCAATTGCATCAGTTCCTCCCCCCCCCCCAAGCAAGGTGTCAGTGGACCGTCCCTTTGCCAAGAATGTTTAAAAACCATATTTAAAAGAAAAGGTAAAGAGTTAAACAAGAAGGGGTTGCCAACAATTCCATTTAGATGGCAAATCATGACAGTTTCAGTTACCCTTAACTCCCACCCCGGGCTCCCACCTTCCTTCCCCTGACGGCACCATGGTAGGCCTAAAATCAAATAGTCCTGGAGGGGCGAAAATCATAGGATGGCGAATACATTACTGGGCCCGGCCTCATATGGTAAAAACCTAATTCTCTTATACAATTTATTGATTAAAAACCCACTGTTTTTCTTTTCCAAAATTTTGACACTTTCGTGGGGGGGGGGGCAGCCACCCCCTGGCGCCGCCCAGCTCCAACCAATACACGCCCACATTATGGAAGTGTTGGAATTTCAAAAACATTCCGCTCTCGATACTCAGTTTAAGGCAATTTTATCAAATGTGTCACACTAACCCTAGCTAGTCTGATCCTTGTGTTTTAGGGATAGCACAGACCCGAACACGAGGTCTAGGAGGACCCGTCATGATGATCATGACAAGATAGTCGAACTTTTTTATGACTGATCATAGACTATCTAGTCAGGACGAGTTGTGTGTAGTGAAAGTGCATTTAAGGCAAGATACACAGACAGCTTCTGCTTAACTTTACAGCTGCAACGGGGCTTTTAAATAGTCATTATTTGCAATAAATGTCATATCTCCGCGAGGCATTCTGTGAGAGTCGTCCTGCATCATGAGAAACCATTTTCAGATTTGATACATTATGAAATTCAGGTGAACTAACCCTTGTTGTCTCTACATTGGGCTGCCAAATTTTGCAAGCTGTGGTACATGTTGACATGAAAACCTTTTTTGGGAACAAATTGTAGCATCGGTTACAAATTGCGTAATAAGACAATTATTCTGACAGTATCTAGAGATGCTATGATGTCAAAGAAAATTATTTTTTCTTTTTATTTAGGAAATATACATTTCAAAACATTCTTAAACCTTTTGATGGCATTGGAACTCCCACAGAACGACAGTGTAACTGTTGCACCAAGAGAGGGTTCCAAATTTTAAAAGATGATGCCATAAGTTAAAATAATTGGAACTACGTAAGGACCCAACTCCCGCCAGACCTTAGGAAAAACACTTAAAATTGTATTTTGATACCGCATAGCCTATTAAATTCTACCGTCATGCTTATGCACACAACAACCGCGTGTATATAACTGAGCTGGTTTATACGTGGAACGAGCCGTCGTGTATATACGGACGCACTGGAAAACCGCGCGTAAACGACCCCCCGTCGTGGAATATACCGATTTTTTGTTAGTTTGGTAACGAAAGTGACGGTCGAGCGTATGTACCGATTTGCTAGTTGGGTAAAACGACCGTCGTGTATATACCGGTTGCCTTCAGAAAAGGAATGGTGATGGCGAGTATAGCTTATGCAGACAATATGACAATTCCAGTAAAACTGGTGTAAATGTTCTGGGTACATGGCTATTTGGATCGGGTCATTGTAGAGCTGTAAACCGACAGAGCACATGCTGAGTAACATATTACATGTCAGTGTCAGTGCCATCAAGTGTCCTACTCCTATGCATGTTACACAATTGCTGAAGTGAAGTTACTCACCTGCACCCGACTATTCTTGCTTTCTTTGGTCTTTTGCATACTGCCAGCCTTCCGATATTACAAAATTCAATCTCTAATCTCTAGCATCAACCCTCTGACAATGTCTCCCTGTCAAACTTTGAAGTTTTAAGCACCGAGTCAAAAAAAGGAAAAAAGAGTATCGCCAGATTCAGAGCCACAGATCAGCTTGATCACTTCCGGATCATCATCGTTGGTATTGTCTTAATCTCTTCCTCAAGTCCGATTTGATTCGATGAGTGCACAAGTATCGCAGCGCATGGAGTTCCGTAAGGATGGCGATGAGACTATTTATGATGTCACGCAGCAGGCCTTCATGAGGGTTGGTCATGTTATTTGTGAGATGGCACTGTTTGGGGGTTCAAACCCTACAGGGTTGGCCGGGTGGCGGTGGGTAAAAATAAGATCAAAGCATTCAAAATATTTAAATCAAGTCGATAAGCACATGTTTTGCAACTGAACAGGGGGAAACATTATAATCATTTTTTCATTTCATCAATTATATCAAAATTAGACTCGAGGGGAAGGTCAATAATAATATTTTACTGAACCGGTAGGTTTTTTCATTTATTTGGTTGTCTTTAATGTATTTGTTAGTTTTCTCCCTCTGCCGGCTTCCCCATCCACTCCCTTCCCGAAGTCCTCGCCCATCTCTTCTCTGTCTGCCGGTAGGTCTGTGCTAATGAGTAGGCTTTACTTGGGTGACTCCCATTTATTATTTTTTTTTTGTCATGTCTAATTTTGCTACGTGTGTGTCTATTTCCGGGGTATAGTTTGAGCAAAAGAAAAAGAAATCACGTATAACGTCTGTCACAGTATGTCGGTCTCCCGTCTGTTACATGTTGTCTCCCTGTCTGTCTGTCTGTCTCTTCTCTCTCTCCTATGTATCTCTCTTTCGCCCCCTCACACTCCCTGTATCTCCCTCCCCCTTCTTCATCCCCTCTCTTTTTATCTATAAGAATATCCGTTTGCCATCACACCATGTAGAAATTAGTCTGTGTTACAGACCCGGCCTGGACCCCTATTCCACTACACCATGGCACCTCTACCCTCACCCCCACGTGATGGCACTTATTTTATTATAAGTGAGATGTCAGGCAAGGGCAAGGTGTTAGTGATGGATACGGAATTGCAAGCTTAATGTGCAATAATTCGCAAAAAAAACCCGTTCTAGATTGATAAACATCGGGTTTCTCGCAAAAACAGTTTTCGATCCGAAAAAAAATTCCGGTTTCTCGCCAATCGAAAAAAACAAAAGTATACAACCAAATTTGAAAAACTGTTTTTCGACCGAAAAAAAAAAGGTTTTCGTCGAGCACCTCAGCGGTTTTTTTCAAATTCAAAAACTTGTTTTTTTCGATGAAGAACCCCCAGAAACCGGGGTTTTTCGTCGAGAAATCGGTTGGTTTTTTTTTTGACTAATATTACACACAGTAAAGCCTACGTCATATACAGAGGGTAACAATTATCGGAATAGTGGGAAGTATAGAAATATTATCGTCGTTGATCGTTAGATCAATTTATCATCCGACATTTAATGAAATATAGTAGCAAAGGTATTTTTCTCCGGGGCCCCCTCTTAGATCGCACATGCGGAGGTTTGAATAGCTGGAAGGAACATGCCGTAACTTGAATTATATACCAATACATTTCAAAGTCCCAAATAAGTAGTAAAATTTCAAAATAAAACTTGGATTTCATTGCAGCATATGAAATCTATTTTTTTCGGTCCCAAGTGCTGTATTTTGGATCGGTTTTCCAGTTTGAAATCAAAGTTAGTTATTGAAACACTGTGAACCTTTTATTGAGCGGGCATTTGAGAATCGCGTGGCGTAATACATTATAGGTCACATTGGTCAGGTTAATACCATCCTTCAAAAGATGTGTTTCAGATGGAGTTAACCCTCTAAACAACTTTTACAGTGAGTAAACAAAGTGATCATAATTAAAACACTCCAAAACACGAGGTCTTGGTGATAGTAAATATGTAGTATATAATACTGACATTTAAGTTAAAATCGATTGAAATAGTTAAACAAAACAACCACAGCTGAGCCTAACCTAAGACCAAAACATTTTAAAAAAAAAATAAGTTGTTACATATAGAACTTAGAAGGGGGTAACATATGAAGATTGCACGTCTCCATTTTATAGTCATGTTCAATGAGGTTCGGTTTCGATTACATGTTTTTTAATATGGCGTTATTATACAAAAAAAAAAAACATAAAACCCGTCTTGACAAGGTGATTTGATTCTTCACCTCCAATATAGATATATTGTGCGCAGTTATTATTTGCAAAATTAAAAGGAGCGGAGTATTAACATCGGGGGAGATAGAGGAATCCAACTGTTTTCTGCGAAAAATACCGCGTTCCCCACATAGCTTCCGTTCAGAAATTTCGCATTCCCCTCTTAGTTTATGAAAATTCTCCGACAAGAGTTCCGTATGTACCCCCTTTAAATTCTACAAAAACATAACCCTAAGGCCCAAAAATAACAAAATAATTTGTTATTATGTAGAACTTTAAACATAATGGACCTCTTGTCACTTCTCCTTGTCATTGTTTCAATATGATGACTCTGTTTCCGATTATCGTTAAAATGGCGTTATTTATACAAACAAAAATTTAAAAACCAGTAATTGATTCTTCAGCTCCAACAGAATGGAAAAATATTTCTATAAAACTCATTATTACTTTTAGGATTATTCAAGTTTTTGTGGTTACGTGTTATGTGAACGTCCAAATTTAACACGACGATCAAAGTCATTAATGGTCATTTGGTTGGATAACCCTGTGTACCTCTTCTTTCTTTGGTTTAAAAGTCAACGTTTGTGCCATTCCTGTTACCATCCCAACCATAATGACATTAGGCCTATGTTAATATTTTTAAACACATTGCAATTGCACTTATATACTTTCATTTTTTCTTTATCCAGCGCCACATGAAAATGCCACGTATATTACTTTATGGCCATCCCTGTCCAGTGAACTTACCCATTTATCATGAAATACAATTTGAATTTTCATATGCAAATGTGAAGACACTTGTTTGATCATTCAAATAAGTTTCGATGCAAACGCACAATAATAATAAAAGCAATAATGGATTTCTAGATAAATATCACAAAATAAACCTTTGTCTTGTTTTGCTCTTTAATACAGGTTTATGCATTAAAATTTTAAGCAACTTTAGGTAAAAAAAAGCCTAAGAAAATTGCTAAAACTATTGATGAAATATCTACTGAACTGAACTTGGTTGCGTGCACCTGAAGCGCTAATTACCCCCCCCCCCCCGTTTTTATCAAATCGAAACACGTATTACCAAATGTTTTATTGAAAGCGGGAAAAAATAATTTACCCCAAGGTGAAGTGAGAGAATCGACATAAAGTGTAGACTCAACATATTGGCCCTGACGGGGTTCGAACCCAATATCTTTGTACCATAAGTCGAACGCTCTGAGCATTAATTCCCATGGGCATCAGCAATGATCACCCTATATGCCCAAAATTAGTAGTACCCGAATTAATACAGAACTAAAAGTTTTGAGGGAATACCATCATGTTACGCATGACTGAAAATTAAAAATGCATGAAGCAGACGACATACGTCATAACCATGGCGATGACTCAATACACAGAAAACATTGGACAATACCCGAAAACAGAGTTACAAACTATTATGTTCAATTGAATTCACAAATTCTAAAGAACTTTTGCCAATACTATTTTCGCGAACAAGCTGGAGAAACTGTACATGGATATTATTTACAAAATAGACAAACAAATAAACGGACCATTTTTTTAATCAAAATGTTAATTTATTATGTAGGATATACTTGAAATATTTCATTGGTTTACACGTTACGTGTACAAGATTATTTTAAAATATTTTTTCCCTTTAATTAAAACACCTTTCGTTGAATTTTATCTGTAACCACATGTTAATAATTACCCCATTAAATATTACCTAGGTTATTTTTTCTTTAAAAAGCAATAATAACAAACAAACAAACAACAAAAGAAACGAGAAACTCTTCAAATGAACCCAGAGGGTGTTTTGAGTCAATCCCACAATGCACCAGTTCTGGGGAATTTCACCTCAATGGGGTCATGTGATCACATAAAAATCCTATTCTTAACACATAAAAACCCTGACTTTAACGCTCATTTTAGCTCACAAAGCGCTAGTACTTAAGTAATTTTTTGCATGATTATGAAATGTCTTGTAGTTCTTAAACTTTTGGAACACTTTTATCCCTAAGTACTGACATGTGTTTAGTACAGCTCCAGTATGGTATAGGCACATTGCTATGCATCATGGGATCGATTCAAAACACCCTCTGAAATGAACCTAAAACACTATTTCTTAAATATATGTACTATATCCAACTAATATCCATCTCATAACCTACGCAACTGTGCCGTATAGAGGAGGAGCACGGACCTATAGGTCAAACATCATCGTTTACCCCTAACAGAAAAGGTTTGACACCTTATATGAGCATTGGTTTGGGAGTTTTCGGGTAAAAATGGCTAAACTGGTAAAAAAAAAGAGTCAATTTATATTTGTACAGAGGTCAAATTCAGAAGTTGCTCAAATTTGGTAAAAAATGAAAGATGTTGTTCATCTAGCTTATAGTGTGTCAAAATAAGGAATAGTTTGTCTGCAATGTATAGTTATCATGTTATACGACAAAATAATCCAATTGACGTTGACCTTCTTTGACCCTTATCTCCATAAACATTTAACATAATCAAAACTATACTTTTTGGGAGTCCTCTTACCTCAGGCAATAATTTGCAAGTAAAATATAATCAGATTAACTTTTAATGTTGACCCTTGTCCTGTACAAATTGAGATTGACTTTTTTACCATTTTACTTACCCTATAACTCCAAAACCAATGGTCGTAGGTGGTACAAACTATACATTTTTGGAATCCTTATGATTAGATGGACAATGGCGTACATTTCAACAGGATTGGAGCATTTTAAAAGTTTGACCTCTGTGTAAACTTAAATTGACCCCTATTGAAAAAGTGATACCACACTTGAGAGTATGTAGGGAGTCCATACTAACTACCAAAGGTGTTAAACCTTTTCTGTAGTAGGGGTAAACGAATTCCTTAAATAAGGCCCCTATGATATTCTGCTCCTGCTCTTTTTTTACTGAGCAATCTCAAATTCGATGTTTTTTCTTTCACTTCAGGGATGCACCTTAAGATGAAAGGGCGATAGCAAATCAATAATAAAAAAATAATATTGATAACATTATTAAATTTGTAAAATTTTGTGTTAAAGGTTTCATGATTGCAATTACGTGTTACACTTAGAACCACTTCATATTTATGAATTTCTTGGTTGATCTCCCAGAGCCTCGAGACAAGTTACTATATAGTATTTTGATAATTTCTGGAGGGACCTCAGATCGCTGTTAGAGTCGGAATACCGCCGCCTATCCGATAATTCGAAATCTATCCAGTGGACTAGAGGGTGTGAGTGCATGTGTGTGCTATACTGCAGGGAGGGTCTGACTTGAAATCACGCGTCATTTAAATTATGAGATACAATATTTGTATGAAATATTTTGTTTATAACTCGGTAACGGAATGGCGTGAAATGAGTTCCGGGGAAGTTACCAATCACCAAAATTCTGTGACTTAAAGTAAGATGTTTTCAAGATGAATAATTTGTCTTTGTTGATTAACCGTTAACGACGCCTCTCATTTTTGTAACCTTTCATTTTTCACCTTCACTACCCGAAAAATATTTAAAATGTATAGGTAACTGGGTAATGGATGAAGTGACGACATGAGAATAAACGAAACGCAATCAGACAAACAAAAACACAATGTTGTGATAATGCAATTCTAAATTATTTTAAGGGGGTCAATCGGTCATTATTTACGCCGAAGGTGGAGGCAATGAGGAAAATATCAAAAATTGTAAACTGAGGGGTAGGCCTTAATATGGAAAATTGCAATAAGGAGAGAAGGAGGAACATGAACTTTGGAAATGGGGGAAAATAAAAATAGAGGGAATCCGATTTTTTTTTTAAACGAAAGTGAAGGGGAACGCGAAGTTTTTCGCCGAAACAAAAGGTTGAAATCCTCCCCCCCACCGGATGGTTAAATAATGACCGGTCCCTAAAAAGTTTATAAAACCCTTCGGATATACTCCAGTTGCAAACAACCCTCGGAATGCTGTACAGAAATTAATATGGGCCCCCAGTGATTAGGAAATATACATCAACATGGTAGAACAATGCTGATACATTTGTCTCAGCTGGATGAGGGTATTTTTTTGTTTTTTGCACAGGAGTATATAATAGAATGCATATGGGATGTGGAGGAAAATATCACACGACACCTTGTCCAAATATCATGCTTGTGACGGGCAATACAGAGCATTTTATGTTGGTATTGCATATTGCCCATAGAGCAGTCAAGCTCACTGCGAACTTATGGATATGTCACGTTATCAATGTCACGCCCCCTTTCATGGAATGTCACGCTTGCAATGATTTCGAATCAACCGTCTCGTAGGCTTTTACATCTCCTTGAATTAAATTCACTCTTATGCCGGAAAACATAAGAGCAATAGATTCGTAGCACGGATCCAAGAAAGTGCGGATGCAAACGGACCAGCCTCCTGAATACACATTCTTTGATCATGTAAGCCTTAAGGCACGGCACAACGTACAAATATGCCAAAACGTAATCCGGGCAAAAGAGAGCCCCCAGCAAAAGGCGAAGGGTATTATACCACATATCAAGGAGCAAATACGGTAGCACCAAAACTTTGAGCCTATAGCATTGGAACTTTTGATCCAAACCCAGGGTAGCTAGGACAACCTTTGGGGCTCGGCGAATATTCCTCCAATGACACTAATAAACACAAACAAACACAAATATGAGCATTATTCCCTTCAAGACCTTTAGTTAGTTTGTAGATATCCCGCCCGCGCACGCACGATGGATTATAAGGTCTCCATTTCCCGTGGGGGGGGGACTCCCAATCTTGGAAGCCAAGATATGTTGTAGACCCCATTTTCACGCAGCAGTCGTGCACCAACCACTGCACACCCTTATTGTGGGAGAAAAATTTTGAAAATGCTTACCTTTAAGGACCTTTGTTTTTAGAAAATTTTGCAAAAGTCTCACCCATAGACAACCATTTTTTCTGAAAGTTTGACAAATTTGCACTCTGAAAGCCCCTTTTTGAGGCATTTGGCTGTTTTCACCCTATTTTTCAGTCCTCTGTCATCCGATGCCCCTGGGTTTGGAAGCGCGAGCCTTACACCCATATCCATTTCATAGGTGAGTGCCCCCCCCCCCCCCGGGGTCCAGATTCAGATCCTGGAACATGGATGATCTTTTTTCCCAATGACCAACAGAAAAAGCTTGTACAACCCTATTACGGCTTTTTCTGAACTCAGTTGCAGCGAGGAAAAACAATATGAACTTTAAACGATGAACATTTCATGATGATCGTTTCTCCGACTTAGTTGTTGTGATTTTGATCTGAATGCTCAGTGGGTCTTCCAGCCCGGTTTTAGTCCACAAAAAACAACAACAACAAAACCAAAAAAAATATAACAAACCACTAATAGAGTATAAGGTGTAGAGTTTGGAAGTCGTCCAAACTGAAGGCCAAATGATGATTAATTTTCGAGTGGTTTCTTTATAACAGACAAGACATGCAGAGGAGGCTAAATGATTGCCCAAACTTCTACAAATATAGAATTGAATATCTGAGACGAACACCAGGTGCAGGGCGGGTAGGACATGCCAACCAAACAGCAACGGCAATTCAAAACGGCTCAACTTCCGGGGGTTGCTAGTCTGTTTCAAAGACTTAAAGGAGGAGGGCGCTCTTACGCAATCGACCGGTACACACAGACTGACTAAAGACGAGCCTGGTCACGAATATTTAAATCTAAATGACCGTTATGGAAATTACACTATTTGCAGCGGGGTAATCCACTAACCCGACGGATTTTGATACCAATAAGTTTTTCTAAATTATCATGAATTACTAAGATCTTTTGAACAAAGGTTAAGATGATTTTTTTTAATGGCACTGGGACCGAGACTGCCATAGTAAATGCACGTAGCAGTTCCAAAAACCGTTTGGAAATCCCCAATGCCCAAACGGCGATCGTGTCCGACACCCCTGACAGGTGAAGATTTGTTGGACAAACTCATACAACGCACAAATAAGTGATTGAACAGCGGACAATTTTTTTCTGACCATTCTCAGGGCCAGTCGGCAGTAGTTCGAGGCGTCTTAATACCTTCCGCTTTTGAAACTTTTTGAACACGGGGTTGTCCAGATATTCAGCTCAAACATTTTTTATATCACACTATTATAAGCAGGACAAGTATAAACAACAACGGTTGTTTAAATCTTCTTTAAACAACCTTGCTGTGTGGATTACACTACAGTGTTAAACAACCTTGACAATTCATTCATTCTGCTGGGTCCGGTTGTCATACTTAGCTATGGTGGCAAATGGCCCTTACTTTCTCAAGACCTGCATTGAAATCTTTTTTTTAACTTTGATTGCAGATTGGTTTTGATGAATCACTGTCCATTGCCTGAAAAAATGATAACAGGTTCGGTTTCAGTGAAGAGTTTAACAGTTATTTAGTCGGATTCAATCAAAACAGGTGTGTAACAGGTTTATGAAACTGCTGTTTAACGGAGTTCCAACAGTGTTTAACGGGCGGTCAAAACACTTGTTAAGGGGTGTTGTAACGAAACTGTTTAGCGGATTTTAAACGTGGTCCATCGGATTTTTCCTGAACGATAATACCGTCCAACAATGTATCTCTCGTAACTGTAATACATGACTGTAATTAACGGCTTTCACTATAGTACCTTGCTGCTATTTTGGCGGAAATTGGGCCCTCAGTTCCAGAGACCTTACCCTTGTTTTGGTTTGTTGCGGGATTGGAGGGAAACTTGCTAGATTGCAGTCTGTTAGAGGGTGTTTAAACAACCAATCCCATAAGGCAGTTCAATGTGCCTTTTATCTGGTATTTTCTCAACACAGGTTCAGTAATTTGATGTCGATAAAATTATCAAGAAGCTAAGAGCCAAAGACTTTTCATGATAAACGAAAAATGCCTAATACAACGCTTTGTCGGGCTTTAAAAATGAGTGTTAAAAGTCAGGGTTTCTGTGTTGAGAATAAGTTTATGTGGTATCAATGGGACGTTATTGAAATTTTCAAAACTGGTGCCTTTGTATCCCAAACATTGAATGCACACAACCACCAATACACCCACAATGTAGCTGTTGTCGGTATGCGAAACATGCGTGTGTGTGATGTGTAGTAATATGTTATGTATGGACAATATTGGGTTCAGGTCAGGGTTCAGTGTTATACAGGTTAAATACAATTCTGTGACTTGCTAAATCTCGCATATATATGAGATATAGGGAGTCTAAACACGATTGTAAACCAAGCTATGCCAAGTTTATGAGACTTTTAAAGTGCGTATTGGTCTTTCGCATTACTATGTATGTACATGTAAATGTTCATTTTGTATATTTGTATGTTTTAATAAAGGCGTTGCTTGAAAAAAAAAACCAAATGTTAATTCCCTTCAAGCTGTGGAAACAGTTAAACAACGTCTTTGGAGACCCTTCAAACAAACTGTTAAAGCCGTTAAGCAAACAGCCCGTTATTAAACAACGATGTTATATACTCTTACGGCAACAAAGCTATTCTAACGGATATAGCGTTATTCCTGAACACTTGTTTTGCTCTATACTATACCAAAAGACAATTCTCAAGATCTAAGATCACCATGGATAACCAAGTATCTCTGAGATGTAGAAATGTATGTAAATCATTTAACTTAAAAAAAACGAGACGATACAGGACCAAAAAGGCGATCCTTTTTTGTATTTATACATACGAAGGGTTCGGTTAGCGTATACGGCTACGCTAAACGCCCGGGTCGGTAGCCGTATACGGGTTAAAATAGCCGGGAGGTGTCGGTAGCCGTACGACACCATCCTTAAGGACAACGTACTAATATAACAAATTGTTTCAAGAGGGCGCCAAGCCGGGATGAACGAGGTTGTTTGGTCTTGAGCAAATTCGGACTTCAAAATTATAGAAAGGGTTCCCTTTCGAAAAACAATGTGCATTGATATTAAAACAACAACGACACAGATTCAAATGAAATGTTTGAAAACTTTTTTACGTACTCTTCATTTCAAGAATTGAATTGCACTGGATGTGTAGAATACAAAATTATTGCTTAAAGTAATGGTACGGCTATCGCTCAAACCACGACCGTACGGGGTGGTCGCTATATGCTGTTCTAATTGCATATCAATCACAACGCCAAAGAGTGATCGATGGGCGCTTGATACGTGCGATGCAAACCGATCATCAGAAGTAGTTATTTTATCTGAAAATAGTGTTTGTTGTAATGAATATCAAGGGTTTGACGTGTGATTTTTTTACGCGCAAGCTGCTACCTCAGCATTCTGTTAGAGCCCAGTCATGGACAAATGGAAGAATTTTAGTTTGAGCTGCGAAGGTATCATGCGCCAGATACCGCGAATAAATGTGCGTTTGTTTGCGTTTATTAAAATCGCGCATTTCTACGGCCTGCGTTCTCTGCTTTGCTGCAGCCGAAGTGGCGCGGATTTTTTTTTTTGCCCACCCAACAAGACGCCCAACCCAATTTTGAAAAAGTGTTCCAAGTTCAGTGGTTTCGGCGTTGTAATGGAAAAAAAGTAAAGTAAGTAAAATTAAAAAAAAAACTTTTTATTTAAAAAAGTTGAAGAACGACATTCGTGACCTCACATACTAGAAATACAAAATTTTATCGAGAAGTTTATTTTAAGGCGATCTAAACGTCAAATCTTTTGCTTACCAAGAACTGCGTGGTTTTAAAGTGACAAAAACCTTTTTGTTATGGCGATACCAGGTATGAAGTTCCCAATTTGGAGGGTCTGCGCCAGCCGCCCGCAAAACCCTCCAATATCGGAGTTCTGCGTTAATAATACGCAGACACTCCAAAATGGGAGGGTCTGCGGACATCGACAAAAAAACTCCAAATCGGGTTCTGCGTATCTTTAATATGATGATTTATAGTTCAAACACCCAATTATCGGAGTTTGAAGCGATAATACGCAAACACTCCATAATCGGAGGGTCTGCGGACATTGCAAAACTCCAAAATCGGAGATTTGTATCTTTAAATAATTATTTATATTCAAACACTCCAATCTCGGAGTTTCAGCGTATAATACGCATACACTCAAAAATCGGAGGTTCCGCGTATCTTTAAACATTATAATTACATATACAAATATTAAAAAATCTTAAAAACATGATATTTAATTCAAACACCAATATCGGAGTTTAGCGTATAATACGCAAACACTCCAAAACCGGAAGGTTGCGGACATCGCAAAAAACTCCAAAAATGCGGAGGTTCTGAGTAATGCTTCAACATTATTTTCAAACACTCCAATCGGAGGTCGCGTATAATAACGCAAACACTCAACACGGAGGTCTGCGGACATTGCAAAAAACCCAAAATTCGGAGGTTCTTGCGTATCTTTAAATATTATTATATATTCAAACACTCCAGAATCGAGACGTTTCAGCGTCTAAATACGCAAAACACTCAAAAAATCGGAGGGGTCTGCGGACATTGCAAAAACTCCAAAATTCGGAGGTTCTGCGTATCTTAAATATTATTATTTATATTCAACACTCCAATATCGGAGTTGCCGCGTATAAACGCAAACAATCCAAAATCGGAGGGTCTGCGGACATCGCAAAAAACTACAAACTCGGAGGTTCTGCGTATCTTTAAACATTATTATTTATATCACAACACTCAATATCGGAGTTTCAGCGCTATAATACGCAAACACTCAAACACTCGGAAGGTCTGCGGACATCGCAAAAACTCCAAAATCGGAGGTTCTGGGTAGCTTCAACATTATTCCAACACTCCAATATCGGAGTTCAGCATATAATACGCAAACACTCAAACTCGGAGGGTCTGCGGACATGAAAAAAACTCCAAAATCGGAGGTTCTGCGTATCTTTAATATGATTATTTTATTCAAACACTCCAATATCGGAGTTTAGCGATAATACGCAAACACTCCAAAAAATCGGAGGGTCTGCGGACATCGCAAAAAACTCCAAAATCGGAGGTTCTGGGTATCTTATTAACATTTTATTAGATTCTAAAACACTCCACTATCGGAGTTTCAGCGAATAATACGCAAACACTCCAAATTGGAGGTCTGCGGAAATCGCAAAAAACTCCAAAATCGGAGGTTGCGTAATCTTCAAACATTATTCAAACACTCCAATATCGGAGTTTCAGCGAATAATACGCAAACACTCCAAAATTGGAGGGTCTAGTCTGCGGACATCGCAGGGCTCAACAAAACGGAGGTTTGCGTTATCTTTTAAACGTATTATTTATATTTCAGCACTCCAAAAATAGGAGTTTTAGCGTTTATAATAAGCAAAAACACTCCAAAATCGGAGGGTTCGCGGAAGTTGCGGACATCGCAAAAACTCCAAATCGTTTCTGCGTATCTTTAAATATTATTGTTATATTTCAAAAACACTCAAGTTCGGAGTTTGAATTTATCATTTGACATTGCCATTGCGGTACACAATACCATAGAGGTAGGATTATGTAGTTCCATGAATTGCATTTTTGGCACTGGACTTGAGATTGAAAAAAAAAACATTGTGCATAAGTTCCTGCAAAATTACATGTCATGCAAGTGTACCTGTGAGATGTGTAACAACAAAAAGGCGGCTAATCTTATAAATCGCAAGGAGAGCAAGCTAGCAAAGGATATATCGATTGGAGAGACTCTCCTGTCGGTTTTTAATGATTGGAGAGACTTGCAAATCCGGGATTTCCGGGTAGGAGAGCAAATCTTCCTATCGCCGAATCGATTGGAGAGTGCTACATGGTGTTGCCGCGCTTTCGCCCCGGGATTGGTTCCATTGTTCAATCTGTAGGCCTATTACATATAGGTGCGATCGACAACATGAAGTGAATCATCTGAGTCGCGGTGTTGACTGCCTAATCTGGCATAGTATATGCTGCGACAAAGGAGAACAGTGAATGGCCGTGTTGCACATAGACGAGCTAATTTACAACACGGGACGTGTATTGCAACATACGTCTGGTTAAAAAATAAAATGTTATATACCATTTGATAATTATTTGGTATCGAAATATTGTAACAGCTTCGTAGGCCCTATAATAGGAAATTAATTATGCAAAACGACTGGTATGAAGAGTAACAAAATAACTAAAAAATAGCAGGTGTCGTAAAAGTGAAAAATATAAACATTAGACTTAAAATAATGATCTAATCAATCATTTGAGATTTTCTTACAAGTCATTGGGATAACAAGAACTATGTATATAAATACATTGTGATAGGATAATCAATCCCATACATTCAGGCTTACCGATTTTAGGCGTATGGGTAATACGATCTTCTCAGTGTGTGATGATAGCCTAGTACGCTAAAGGTTTAACCCTTCGTCTTACCAAATCCATTCCCCTTCCCCACCCTTTTCCTTTTTTGTAACACGGTTACCAAGGGGGGGTTACCACCCTAGAGAATTCGTTATAAAGCACCCGATGTTCTGATTTTGCTACCAATGGATAGCTATGGTCCTCCTCTTCCATGTCCAAAATAAGTACTAACATACCTGTATGGGCGTCACAATGACGTAATAAGTCTGCGAGTAGGCCAAATTGGCATTTTTCAGAGACAATAGGAGACCCCAAATCCGATTTTGCGCTAAAAAGTTAGGAATATCGGTGTTCATGCGGTTTTCAAGCCTAAATGATGAAAAACTGACTAATTTTACAAAACATAGAGTTTTAGAAGCAATACTATGCATAATAATTTCAAAAATTTACTATAAATATCTTGGGTGGCAACCCCCCCCCCCCCCCACCCCCCCCCCCACCCCCCCCCCCCACCCCCCCTCCCCCCCCCCCCCCGTATACCCAACCCCGTGTTTTAAGTGCTCCTCACTTTTTTTCGCTAAAAGGACCGAAAAGGAGGAGAAAACGTTACCGGAAGCTGTTACGCAGCTTTTGGCATTTTAGCGCACCACAGCAAAGTTCACTAGGTAAATTGCGTAATCACTTATTTGTATCGTAGCCTGTCCCCGGTTATTAGGGTATAATTCGAATCCGAAGGGTCCGTATTCCGATGCTTGATCTTACGAATCTTAAAAAGGGTCGCTATTCCAAAATCCTAAAAAGGGTTCGCCAATCCGAATCGGAATAAAAAAAAAAGTTCATTATTCCGAATATAAAAAGGTTAGGTAGTACGAAAACCAAATACAGTGTTCGTTATCCGAATTTCAAAAAACAAAGGTTTGCTATTCCCCGGGGGGGGTTCACGCATGGAAAAGGGTAGGTAAATATGTGCCGCCGAAATGGGTCACACATTTTCAAGCCTTACTATATTAGGGTCGCTTTTTTTCCACCAGGCTACTATAAAGATGGGTCACTATTTGAGGTCATTGCTACATATAAATGGGATCCGGGATGGTCATATAAGGGATATGCACCCCGCTGGTGGAGTTATGAAAGAATGGGGCCTAAATTACTTGCACTGGATATGACGGGATATACAGGAATTTGAGGAGGAAAGGAAGAGGAGTGAGTGATGTGAGTGATGAGTGAGGGTGCCCCTTTTTGGTCGACCAATATTAATTTTACAGAAGTGCTCTATGGGTTACAAAATCAAGTTGTTAATGCCTCTTACACTCTTAATTAAAATGTGTCAAAGTTCCCGTGTCTTTTAATTTTGGGACACTTGTTTGGGTCAGAGTTGACCAATTTATTGGTCGTTTATGGTGGAGAAAGTGTGAAAACTCTTGCCGAATCGGTGAAATAAATCAGAACTTTTTAACAAACTTTCAGAATCAATCAAACCGCAAGACGATGCGATTGGTTGTCCACTGTTCATCGCAAAATCTTGAGATCGTGATGGGCCACCAGACTGTTTATAATTGATCATGTGATCTAGATCACGAACACCATGGATCATATGTTTGACAGGGAAAAACTTATTGGCACTTGTTAAGCAATTACAGCGCATTCTCATGTACTTATGCACAATACATATACTGTGTTCCATTCACTGTTTTGCATTCACTAGTCCATGAATAAAACATGTACACACTTCAAATTTGCATTGTGTAATTTCTTTTTGGGTGTACAAATCGCCATCGAAGTGGTTACCATAACTCCCTGGATACTGGATCACGCACCTTTGGGAATGTTATTGCAGGCCGTAGACATTGTGTAGTTGTAGTATCATTCGATCGTGGGCAGGACTCAAAAGGTGATCCAATGGACATAGAAACGACAGGATTACAGTAACAATTCGGCTAGCGAAGTTTCTCCGATATTTGAAACTCCCAAATGGTTCAAAACTTTGAACATAAAAATCTATTCAATTTGACCGGAAATTATCAAGTTTGATACTGATGGTGTTTATTCCGATTCTTTTTTAACACAAAATTCTTATTTTGAGTCGGATTTTGAAGTTGTTCTAAAACTTTTCTGTGTCTTTCATTGGACAATTTTTCCGGTCGTTTTGACCCATAATTTGTGATCCCGGCGGACTAATTTTCTGTGTCAAATTTGACAATTTTGTGTCAAATTTAAACCAATCTAGAATAAGAGAGTACGTCAAAACCGGCTTGAAATATCGGCGCGACGGACACTTGCAGTTAGGAGTTGTGAGGTGAAGGCCAATTATGCAAAGCTGTAAAGTTTTCATATACTTAAATCTTGGGGCCATCCGCCTTTAAGCAACTTGTTTAAAAAAAATTAAACAAATTGTTTAAAAAATTAAAACAAATGTTCAAAAATTGAAACAAATCCTTGTTTAAATTTTTTTAAACGGGTTTTTAATTTGGACATTAACCAAGGTGTGCGATGACCAGGGTAACAGCAGTTGGTAAATACTGCGGAATGTTTAAAACATGTTTAAAACTTATTTACAACCTGTTTAAACGAAAGTTATACAACAAACTAAAGAATGTTTGTTTAAAACGTAAACAACGTGTTAAAAATTTAAACATAAAGCACTTTAAAACCAACCTCTTTTTAACAGAAACATTTGTAAACAGTGTTCTAACAGTGTAGGAGAGTTGCTCTCCTACCCCGGAAATCACGGATTGCAAGTCTCTCCAATCGTGAAAAGCCGACAGGCAGAGTCTCTCCAATCCGATAAATTTATTCCTTTGCTAGCTGGCTCTAGATTGCGGATTTAGAAGAAATTTTTGTGGTTACACATCTCAGCAAATGTACAGCTTGCATGAATTGTATGTTGCATGAACTTAATGCACAAGGTTTTTTTTTGTTCCAATCTCAAGTCAAGTGCCAAAAAAGTAATTATGGACACAATACATAAGCCTACCTCTATGGTAGGGTACAGACACAAAATGGCAATGCCAAAATGTAAATTAAAAACTCAGACATTGGAGGGTTGAATTATAACAATAATTGAAAAGATACGGAGAACCTCCGATTTTGGAGTTTTTGCGATGAACGCAGACCCTCCGATTTTGGGGAGTGTGTTGCGGTATTATCGCTGAAACTCCGATATTGGAGTGTTTGAATATATAATAATATGTTAAGATACGCATAGAGAACCTCCGATTTTGAGTTTTTGCGATGAACGCAAGACCCTCAGATTTTGGAGTGTGTGCGGTTTATACGCTGAAACTCCGATATTGGCGTGTTGATATAAATAATACTATTAAGCTACGCAGCAGAAACTTCCTATTGTGGAGAGTTTTTGACGAGTCCGCAGACGCTCCGGATTTTGGAGGGTCTGCGTATTATACGCAGAAAAGAAGAAAACTCCGATATTGGAGGTTTTGAATATTAAAACAATAATAGATAAATATACGCAGACAGAAACTCTGATATTGGAGTTTTTGCGATGTCCGAGACCCTCCGATTGCATTTAGGAGGTTTGCGATATTATACGCTGTGAAACTCCGATATTGGTAGTGTTTGAATATCTAAATAATAATATTTAAGGATAGCGATACGCAGAACATCCGATTTTTGAGTTTTGCGTGTGTACGCCAGACCCTCCGATTTTAGGAAGAAGTGTTTGCGTATTATCGCTGAAACTCCGATATGGAGATGTTTGAATATAAATAAAAAATATTAAAGAAGATACGCAGGAACCTCCGATTTTGCGAGTTGTTGCGATGTCCGCCAGACCCTCGATTTGGAAGTTGTGCTGAGTATTTATACGCTGAAACCCCGGATTATTTGGAGTGTTTGAATATGAATAATAATATATTTAAAGATACGCAGCTCGCAGAACCTCCGATTTTGGAGTTTTTGCGAGTACGCCAGACCCTCCGATTTGGAGTGTTTGCGTATTTATTTTTCCGCTGAAGTGATGACAAACTCCATTCTGGAGCGTTGAATAGAAATAAAAATATTTAAAGATACGCAGAAACTCTCCGATTTGATTTTGGAGTTTTTGCGATGTCCGCAGACCTTCCGATTTTGGAGTGTTCTGCGTATTAACGCAGAAAACTCGATATTGGAGGTTTTGCGGCGGGCGCAGAACCCTCCAATATTGGAGTAGTAACTGTCATTACCTCTATTATGTTCCACTATGTTGAATCATAATTGGATTTTACAAAAGATAAAACAAAGGACACTATTTGAAAGGAGGGTGCCTTAAAATTAAAGTTATGAATATATTCTCAACACAACAAACCAACATTGATAATTTCATAAATGTATTTATAATAACAATATGTACATAATGGTTAACTATCAATATTAGCCACAAGTATTCAATAAGGCTTTCCCACGGGTACTTGATGGGGCATATGTGCAAGGCCAAGCTCTAATTAAAGTGAACACACACAGACATAAATCCAGAAACAAGCACCTTAACCAATGTATTCAAGTTCGGCTCGGGCCATGTGACATATATGTAAGATCACTTTTTAAGACTTTATGGATCATTGTAAAGATTGAAATGGTTAAATTTGTGTAAACACTCGGTTCTTATCTCAAAATGGCAATGGAAAAAAATCTATGTTTAGATGGTGTGCGTGTCTATTGTTTGGTACAACGTTTTGCTGCTAAGAGGCAAGGAACTCCACTCAAGTTAATTTCCATATCTTTCCGCCATTTGCAATTAGCAGGATCCTAACTAGCTAGCAAAGGCATCTCTCAATGTATGAGACGTAGAGGCTGTATGTGGGGGGATGATTCTGGTCAGTCTACATTCGAACAACACAAAAGCAAGGAAATCCTCGCTCAACACTAAGCTCCAAGATTTCTTACGCGCTTCCCATTGCAGACAGCACATCAAAACTAAGGGCCATTCGATATGTTACTGTTACTGGAGGTGCCTGTGTGATGTGGTAGTGTAGTGTTACTTGGGCGACATGGACCAGTTTGATTTACGAAGAGAACACAAACAAAAGATGGGAAGACAGGTTCCTTCAAAAGAATAAATCAAGTCCCCTTCATGTAAAGTATTGCCTAAGGACTCAAAAGCACATGAAATGGCAGTCTAAAAAATGAATGACTTCTAGCCACCAAATCAGCCATAAAGTAGGTTTAATCAAAAAGGGATGGAGAGTGTTCATTAGCATTGTGGTTATTTATTCTCAAATTGTGCACATTAACTGCTGACACTGAAGTATTTTACAAAAAGCCAGGATTATATTTAGGAGTAGTTAGCATTGAATCCCTCATTTAGATCAACCAAAAATGATTCTTCTTTAAAGCTGAATGCAGAGATTCTCATTTTTTGAGGTGTACTTACAATGTGGATCCAAGTACTCCCTTCATAAAATCACCATACATTTCAACCAGATATTCCATCCAGGTGGTTAAGCTTCAACCCCATTTACGCGCCAGTCACGGATTAAGATACGTGTAACATAATCTATGCATGTCACGTTTCCTACTGATAGAGTGATCAAGTAGCAGAGATCATACATGTGCATTTATCAAGAGCAAACACTTGCTAATCACTCAGGATGTGATAATGTGCGTGTAAAAAACATGTGCTTAAATGACCTAGAGAACGCCGCTTCAACCACTTGATAATAGATAGCTGATCAACATGAATATTTTAACCCGTCTTCAGGCGTTTTATGTTCAATCATGAGTAATATCATGAATTGACATTCTGACAATACATACGACAAAATGGAATACTCCTGGTAAATAATTTTGTGGGTTATTTATACACTGTTCTCTCACAACTTGCCATCTATTTACTCACCATTTGTTTTCCATTTGAAGGAGAGGACTGAGTACAACAATTATAACACGGGGATACAGGGGACTGAGGGGAGCAATCACACAAAATTCCACAAAATAGGGGCAAAAGGTTTACACATGCTTTTTTATGTAAGGAGGACAAAAATGTAGAGAAAATTTGATTGAAATAGGTACACTTTTGGTGATGAGTTGTTCAGACATTCAAAAAAGGCACAATTTTTTTTAGTATGGGGAATAAGGTTTATTTTGATAAAAGAAATCTGCACAAGCAGAAATGTTCCCTCAACTCAGAAAGCAATCGTGCATACAGCAGAATAATGGAAAACTTCTAAGACTAAAACAAGTTGTGTACAGCAAAATTCTTTGATGACTGTGTTAGTAAATAATTTGTATTTGGAATATATATTGACTGCCTGAAGATCATCTCAAGTTGGGGCAATTGATTTGACCATGTCAATTAGAGGCAATCATGAACAGTGACACACAGTTGTAGATAGACTACCCTATGTCAATGCTATGTATGTGTTAACATTCTAAGCTATCTTCAGTAGATAGCAAAGTGAATGAATTCAATATATCATTCATTCATTCAATACCAATCATTCTAAACAAATGCTATCAATCCTTGCCTTTATTCCAAATATTCAAGCTCCATTCAAGTACATGTGACATCATCACAGTGCCAAGTCTTTTTGAACATTTTATCACAAAAAAGTGGACTTGTGTGTCAAAATTTCTCTAAATTTTGGACCTTTTTATCAAAAATCCAAGCAAAAAGTGGACCTTCACACCTTTGTGGAATTTGCCCCCCTCCAACTTGGAGTTGTTAAGTGTATGATTACTTTGACGTCAAGTGTATGATTACTTTGACGTCAAGGAGGAATTCCAGGATATTCGTTACCGCTCAAGAATAGGAATTCATCATCAGACACTGTAAACAATCCACATTTTTACTTGCAGCATCACAATTGAGAATAAATCTCAAGTAGCCAAGTTTGATGGGTTAAGGGCTCAAGGTTGAGCAATGGGAAAAATGCAATCCAAGATAAACATGCTGCAAAAAAAACTTCATTAATGCAAGGTGCACAATGACAGTTCAAATGATCAAGAGACAGAAAAATACAAATCTACACTGCAGATAAGTACTGTAAACCACTTTTGTGAGGTATTTTTGCAAATTTTTCGAGGACCTTAACATTCGCGAAATTAAATCTATCGCTAAATATAAAATTTTACATTGAAACTAACAGTAAATCTTCTGGATTCGCAAATTTAAAACCAAAAAATCCTCCTTTTTCTCAATTCGCAAAATAAAGTACCCTCAAAATTTAAGTGTTTTACAGTATGTAAAATTTTATGGGATTCATTAGCCACATTTATGTCCAGCTGTTGTGCAGAAATACATGTACATGTTAACTATACTCACAAATAATCAATTATTTGAAGTGCACTGGAGCTACATGCATAATCTCAATATGAAATTTTATGGGTCAAATTACGATACATCAATTCAAGTCTTGGCCTGAAATCTCTCAACTAAGTGGTTTCAACCATCTAGACCTACTCATCAGTTTCAAGGGTCTTAAATATAAAGTGGGGATTTTAGCAGTCACTCCTACAATGAATGGCATTTTTATCCCATTTTCATAATGAAGCCAATTGACTTAGTCATTTGCCTGATGAATAGTCATTCAATTCTTCCATTCATGTAATTCAACTAGAGTGCAACACTGGTCACTTTACAGAAGTAATTTAATCACAGTAGATTCATCTGATATGTGGGTCTCAAAAAGGGGAATTGTATAAAACAAGAGTCATGCCTCTAGAGTCAAGGACAATATCAGTGATTCACCCTGAAAGAAAAAAAAAAATTGCAAGAAGGATAAGTGTGTAGAAATCTTGGATGTTATCTTTTCCAATGGAAATTTGACAGAAAAAAGAAAACAGGGATGTTCAGGGATGATTAGTATTTAACAACACACCAACACTATCGTATCATTTTTGTTTGTCACACTGACACTTTATTTCAATTCACTTTATTATCATGTTAGGGAATTAAGCACAGTTTTAGAAGCAGGAAGAAACCAGAGTACCCAGAGAAAACCTGCGAGGCCGAGTATGGACTGGAAACCAAACGCACATGAAATTGCAGGCCCAAACGAGGGTTGAACCTGGGACCACAGTGGTGCAAAGCGAGGGAAGACCCACTCTGCTAACCCGACCCCCGGAAAAGGATGTTCAAAGATATGAATCTCCATAATAACTAAAATGTCTTTTATTACTTAGGTTGGTTTTGGTCATATAATTTGCAGGGTATATGTTACTGTTAAGGTACATCTTGTTATACAAAAGTCTGATTTTTTTTTTATTATTATTTTCTAATTTAGCAAATCACTGATAGTGCCTTTAAATTAGGATGTATGCTACATACTTCTTCCAGAAGTTGAACATACAATTCTCCACCCACAATTTACATCATGCACATCATTCACGGTAATGAATTCCTACATTTGAATAAAAACAAATAAGCACTGGTCACCGACCCTCAATTTCACTTGGCACCCCTAGCAAGCAACGCGCGAGATGTTAACAACATTAGCATGTGCGAGACCAGCCGGATGCCGCAGTGCATAAAACTGAGCAATCGTAAATTCACTGCAGAATTGTTACAGGTGCTTTTATCCTCTGGGGCAGTCTGGCTGTACCACTTGAGTATTCGCTGACGTATTTCACGAATCATAACAAGTGGTTTGTTTCAATTTCCTCTCCCTGTCCTGAGTACATCTTCTCTGTTTATATTAGAGAGTGATATCAACTTAGATATATAAGAGGAAAAGGGCATAGCTGCCAATTTTCTAGCATTTTTAGCTGCCATTGTTTTAAACTGCCATTCAAAATTCTGAGTTTTTTAGATTGTTAAAACCTACCTACATTAACTTATGGTACTACATGTAGGCTACTTATATTTTAATTTCTTATAAGAATGGAGTTATACAACACACTTCTCATTTTAATACCATTAATGTTAATTACTGTTAACAGGTTTTAGATTTAAAAGGATGGATGTATCCCATCTGCCTATATACTCCATTTACCTTCCTCGAGTCAGTGACATCAACACGTTAAAACAGCTGTTTTGCAGTTTGCGTACCGCCTTTATATGTCTACATGTACACAAGTGCTTTGAATCAACGTTTGCAATTTAACACTGTGTCTGTTGC